>JAUMHI010000046.1:893199-903210 GCA_032359435.1 Enteromius unitaeniatus
TGCCTGTAGCCTTGAAGACTAGCTTGTTCATGTGTGTTTGATTAGGGTTGGAGCTAAACTCTGCAGGACATTGGCACTCCAGGACCGACGTTGCCTACCCCTGGTTTAAAGCATGCCTCATCATGCAAGGACTGCACTGCAAAAAGTGATGTAGAGAAACATTTTTTACCAAAAAATGGTTTACCAAAGCCATGAAAAGGACGTGAAAATTACACCACACGTCCGCTCCTGCTGCTGCTGTTGCTGTTCTTCATTTTTCAAATAAAATTTAAGACATAGACAATAAATAAACCTTTTATTATTTTATTTGATCAAACCTATAGTCTATGTGCAAGCATCGTTGGTCATGTTTACATTAATCTACACCTGGTCTTCAGCAGGGTGTCAGAATGCTTGGAAAGAGTATACTGTCGCTCAGCCAAACTTTTTTTTGCTTTCAAATAAAGAACTAAAGAGAAATTGGTTTGAAATATATTGGGGCCTGAAATGTCCTGGAGGGAGGGAAGACACTATTAATTTTCTCAGCTGCTCTCACTATTTGATGTTTTAGAAACAAATTTCGGGAGGAGCACCCACAGATAATTTACACGGCTGCTACATCATTAGTGATTCTATTATTATCCAGTCAGACCAAGAGAAGTCTCCTATAAATGATCCAGAATATCCTACCTTAGTATCTCTCAATTCAGCACCCAGACTCTGCACCTTTAACAAGATCCTCTCCTTTAATACAGGGGGAGCACTTTGGGAACCCTGGGCTTGAGAGTCCTGCCGAGCTCCGGGCCCTCTCCCCAGACAGCACACTAAATACGCTTAATCTTTGCTTGATTCATTATATGTAAGTGTGAACTTTTTTTTAGCATCGTTTAGTGGACACATAGGCTCCTTACTTATTAGAGTGCAGATTGGGCCGCATTTTTCTGTCCGAGGCCAGCCCGTGTCCAACAGAGCAGTAACCGAACCCGACCCGAGCCCGACAGGCATTAAGATATTTATGTCCGACCCCGATCTCATTTTTCAAAATTTTCTAAATTTAGCAACTGTTGGAAGGCGTTTGGAACCATCAACAGATGAGAGCATCAGCGCACACGGGGCAAAAAGCGCCGTTATAACACAGACGCACATTTCCGCTGATGTGACCGTGCAGAACTTTCATACTTTCACACTTTCTAAATATCTGTATGCTCTCAATGGTCCCTCTGTAGAAGGTGCACATGATGGGGGCTGGAGCTCTGACTCTTCTCATTTTGCGGAGGAAGTAGAGAAGCTGATGTCCTTTCTTGGCCAGTTTACAGTCCAGGAGAGGTCCTCTGCTCACTCCCTCCACATGCTGAGTGCTCTCCAAAAAATCTCCATCTTCTCCACATTCAGAGAGAGTGTTGTCTCCACACCACCCGACCAGGCGGCACATCTCGCTCCTGTGGTTTGTTTTGTGACCGAGTGGAGCTGTGGGTCAGCAGAGTGAATTGGAATGGGCTCAGCATTCTAAAATAGGAGTCTTTTTTTTTTTTCTTTTGTCAAAATGTGTGAGTGGAGGGCAGTGGAGGAGGACATACAGTACTTGATTTGGTGCATAACTAGCCATTCAAAGCACTTCATGAAGATGGAAGTAAGTGCAACCTGACGGTAATCATTGCAGCATAAGGAAGACGACTTCTTCAGGGCTGAAACCATGGTAGTAGCTTTGATGCATGTGGGGACATCTGCCTGACTTGGCGAAATATCTTGGGAGTTTCTCTGCACAGTAACACCTACTCCACATTTTCTTGTGAACTTTAGAGGAAGTGTTAAGACTCTGCCCATGCATCTCAGAAAGCTGTAGTCTCTAATGTATGTCAGCATGAACCAGCTTTATATCCTTTTACTGTCCCTTTGGTCTGCCTTCTGTAAGTGTATTTTATTTGTTTGCCACAGATTTTGAGTTTATCTGTTATATGTATGGAGTGGACAGGAGTCAGTGTAATTTTTGTTATTTTTGTTTAGATTCGACTCCTGTGGGGGAGGCAGCTAAACATACATCACCAGGTGATACTTTTCAATTCAGTTAAACTTATTTCTATAGTGCTTTTCAAGGTATAATTAGTTGCAAAGCAGCTTTATAGAAAGTTTCTACAGTATAGTTAGTAGCTTATCAGTGGGGACTATGCCAAGATGTTGTCCATGGAACAGAAATACGGTAAAATCATGCAGTTAATGTTGTGTAATCAGACAGTGAACACTATTGACAGTAATGATTGTGTTATGATCAAACCTAGAGCAAAATTGGGTAGTTGTGTGTTTCTCAACTCCAGTCCACCTATCAGAAGTGTTGTCCAAAAGAATCGATGCACACCACAATCCTACGTGTTTATGGCTCCTGTCACTGACTTTTATTTTTTAGTGCAGTTGTATTATGAAGATGCTTTTCGGCTACAGAGAGGTTTTTTTTTTTCCAGAGTGTTGGGCCAGCAATAGTAAAAGCTCAATTACTACAGTGTTTCATTCTGGACCTAGGGACGGATGTTTTGTGTTTATCTGCTAAATGTATGGAGTGGACAGGAGTCAGTGTAATTTTTGTGCAGATCAGTCTGATGTGTGGAGACCAGATGGACATGAAAGCTGGGAAGTACGAAAGAGATGTGAGTACTGTGATCGTCATTTGACAGCTCAACGGAGGATTAGAATATCTACAGGTCCTTCTCAAAAAATGTGCATATTGTGATAAAGTTCATTATTTTCTGTAATGTACTGATAAACATTAGACTTGCATATAAAATGGAGTCTTATGGTTTTGTGCTCCACGGTCACATTTACTGTAGCACTGACAAAAGAAACATGCATAAAATTGATGAGGCATCGGACAGCGACAGTGAGGAGGCATTGGCCAGTTTAGTCAGTTCAACTGTTAAGTCTAGTAATCTGGTAAACTAATCTGGCTCGTTTACCTAATCAAGTGGTAAAAGTTGTCTATATTTTATAATTGTTATTTGTTATCTTTGCTTTTTACAGATCCATGGCAGATACCAGTAAGTTTTTTTTTTTTTATTTTTTTTTTATATATATATTTTATTCATTATTGTATATTTTAGCTGCTGAATCTACAGTATAAAAATGTAGATCTGGTATACAAAAATAAATTTGTATGTAATAACTTTTATTGTACCTTTGCTGGACAGGATGGAGGTCCAGGCGATTATGTTAGGAATCATGATGTTGATGACGCATTTGACTACAAAGGTATGATCCACACGCCAGCCCAAAAAGAGTCCAGTGGCTTTATCAGGATTTAGTTTTAAATTTAGTTTAAACTGACTCCAGTTTCAAGTGATCATTAAATTTAGACTGTATTTAATATTAAGTATTTATTTCCATTTTTGATTTATTCTAGAGCTTGCATGTTTAATTATTCATTCATTGTTGACCTAATGTCTTATTTGAGCCTTGTGGTAGCCACAACACTGGTCTCAGATCACAAACTCACCAGTCTGATGTTAGTCAGCAGCCTTTTTGCCTGCCGCCTACTGCTTACTTATAAGACAAGAACTTTAGATTTCTTAGTCTTTTCTGCCTGCTCTAATCAATCCTGAGCCTTCACTTTGGAGTGCAATTTGCTGTAACTAAAGCCTCCTCATAACGTACAGTTATAAAGACTTCAGGAGAGGTCAGAATAAATCAAATCTTACATTTTTATTTTTGACATAAATTTGTATCATGCCAATTACATAATGAAACAATCAGAAGACTTTTTAGAAAGAATAATGCAGTTGTGAATCACACTGTAGCTGTGTCCTGTACATATATACTGTAGCTATATGGAGAGTAGCCTAGTGATGCAAGAAACAAACAAATTGAACACAGTCACACATGAAGCAGTTATCCTAAGCATGGTCTAGAACGCATAGCATCTATAATCTTTTACCTAAATATTTCACACTTACACTTACAGCAAAGAAAAATTAAGGTTTTTGATGAAAACGTTACAGGATTTAAATCCATATAGTGCACTTGAATGGACTCCATATGGTTGAAGGTCAAAACTACAGTTTCAGTGCAGGTTTAAGTGGCTATAAACGATACTAGATGATGAATAAGGGTCTTATCTAGCAAAACGTTCAGTGATTACAAAATAAAAATGTATATGCTTTATAAACACAAGTGCTTGCTCTGTTCTGCGTTAGGCTGATCACTCTTTAATTAATGCATTATTCAAGTTTTAATACTGCCATAAATATTTGCAATGTAATGTGACTGTGATTTAGATCTAACAAAACAATTATAATTCAAGATGTGTGCAGTCATTTCTAACATGTACAGCCCATGTTAATGTTGATGTGCTGTATTTCAGGTGTCCCAGAGCCAAGCATCACAGTGTACCGTCAGATGGAGGACGGAGAGCATGTGATTGTGCTGTGCACGTTTGCCACATTGCTGTCTGTGAAGAGTGAATTGAAATACAACATAAAAAAACTCATATGCTCCCCTGTAGATTCTTCACTGATATGTGTATATATGGTCACTGTGAGTCCACCTGCTTCCTTCACCTGTGTGCAAATGATTGATTTTGATGTAGATGTCAGGAACCAGCACAGCCAGACCTACAACTACAATAAGTCAGGTAAACAAATACACCTCCGCAAGAACTTTCAGATTTTACTTCCCTGCCTAAATCATACAATATTGCTAATGTTTGCATTTGAAACCTTTTTATCGGTCTTTCTGTGCATAATTAGCCATTTAAAATATAAATGAATAATACAGCTGATTATTAGAGTGTCTAAATATGTTTGCATTTCAGTGCATGCAAGCCAAAATATATTGATTATCACTGCTTTTCCTTCCAGTCTGGGATCATCGTGAGGAAGGAGTATCTTCATTATACATCTGCTTTTCCTCCTTCATTGCTGTTGGTGTCTTCTTCATGATTGCAGCAGTGATTGTGACCAACATCAGGAGCAAAACTAAAGGTGTGTGTTTACTCATTTATAGCAGCAATTAATATTATGAAAGGTATGAAAATAAATGCACAGAAAATGCTCCTTTGTGTATTTAATTGAATTATTGGCTCAATCGTCTTTAACTCTGACTGCTTAAGATAACTTTCAAAGAAATTTTCAGAGCTCTGGATTCATGTAATAAACATTTTAAACCACAAACATTTCTCTTCTTAACTTTGTAAATCTTAACTGACTGTTGTGGCACACTACACAAGTGCTCAGCATATAGTATATATTTTCTGTGTTTGCTTGTGTCTGCTTAAAAATCTTACTCCAGTTATTAATGTGAAATGCATTTTTGATCAAATATGCTAAAGGAAACAATTTAGCAATTATACATATAATCATCATGTATATCTGATTGATTTTGATTTTGTTATGATTTTGGGGTGAAGATTAGATTTGAGCTTCAGGAGTTTAACGGCACCCAGAAACTAACACTATAAACCCACTTTTGTTAACAGACACCAGCTCCACAGCGGAAGCATAAAAACACTTTGAGAAGAGAAGAGAACAGGCCTGAAGAAACACAAAAACTTAGAGTTATTTAAAAATAAAATGCAACAATAAAGTGTGATATTGTTATATTTACAAAGAAGCTAGATTTTTTAAATAAAAACTGATAAAATACCAATATTAACTTTTAATATGAATTTAACATTTTCCAATTTAAAATCAGCAAGTTTTTTACCGGCAGGTAAGTGTATGTGATGCAGATTGAGGAGCATCAGTGAATAAAATGTCATTTTTTTGCATTGCTCTTTAAATTTTAAAATATAATTATTATGAACTATAACTAGGGGTGCACATAAGTACACTGCTGCACATGTGCAACCAGAATAAAAAATGGTTGACGGCTGTTAATACTGAAGGGAACGATGGAGTGAAATCATATGGAGGGACAATATACAGTTATTAATTTTTCTTTTTATTAATTTTCCTTTCATATTAATGTTTATTATAATCATACATCGAATCAGTATTTAACTCATTAAATTACATACATTTATTTCATATGTTGAACTGTGTGATTTTGAGAAGCAATGCAATCCTCCTCTGTGGATAGAAGTAATGTGTTCAAGCCACTACGAGGTCACGGAGCCTGGCTGCCTGTGTGTTATTATGTCTTGGAAAATCAACTGTGACGTTTATTGCATAAGATATTATAGAGAAATGATCAAATCCGATTTTAACCTGTACTGTATTATACTTCATTTCTGTATAGGCTGTTTACCCAGCTATACTGATAAGACGTTTAGCTGAACTAGTTAGCCTTGAGTAGAAATTCGCTGTGTGTGTGTTTTTCTCTGTACAGCAGAGAGTTGGTTCAAGTTGGCTGTGAGGACCCATATTTGAAAATCCTAGTGCCCGAATCATCATCTTCACCTTGAATTGTGCAGCGAATGTTTTTAATATGTCTTGGACTGATTAAGAAACGATTAATGTGTTTACGCAAATGTTGACCTTCGTTAGAGTAGATATCCTTATGTCTGTAAGATGTAAGCAGAGCAGCCATACGAACTCATACAGAGTATTGAAGCTGACTTCTGTGGATGAAACTGCAAACTATTTTTCTTCAGTAAATTTTTCTTCAATGAATGATATCGCTGACTCCTGTTCTTGACTGAACAATACACCTGGTCCTTGGGTCTTAACTGTTTTTCCCGAACAACGCATTAGTATAAGACTGGAAGCGCATTAGTATTCAAACTGGAAGCATAAAGCACTGCTGTTTACAAAGAGCAATGCAAGACTGTGACGTTTTATTCACTGATGCTCCTCAATCTGCATCACATTTACGTACCTGCTGGTAACCCATCAAATAAAAGCTTGCTGTTTTTAAATTTGAAAGTGTTAAATTATAGTAAAATTGACATATTAAAGTAAATATTAGTATTTTATTTCACGCTTTTGTTCACAGTAAGAGAGAGAAAAATGAAAATAAAAGCAATTACTGTACTTGCATGAATTAATGTGATTTGATGCTTATTTTTAATAATAAAAAGACAATAAAATAATCTATATTTTTATATCGTTAAACATCATTTTTCATTGCCCTCCCCAAACATTCAAGTCTGCAACAAAATTGTCAACAAATATTTTTGTTGTGGAATGGATCTATAGTAATAGACTGTAGGAACACGGTTTGACTGTAATTCAGTCCTCCTGGCTTCAAACCATTGGAGGAAAACCCGCTGATGAGAATGTGTAAAAGCTCAATGAAGTCGGACAAAGCCAATTTTCCACTAGCTTATCTGATTCTTTAGGGTCTTAATGGAAATTTTGTAATAAAGTTTGTTTTAAAATTTCTCAAAGATAGTGTAAAAACGCTCATTTACCCTGCCAAAAACAGCTCTTTAGAATCGCTCTGTTCTGTGTACTTCCCCTTTAAATCTTCAAGAGCTCTGCTGACCCTGCCCCTCTTTTCCGAGGCACTCTTGGAGGATCCTTTTTTAACCGCATTAATAGTGAAACTTGCTAAGTACTAGCTAAACCTAATGAAGTTAAAAGCTGCAAACTATTACTTTGAAAAATAGGAATCTCACTTCTTGTATCGCCTACACTGTAAAGTAGCAACTCGTGGAAATGTCAAGAAAGGGGAAGATATGAAATTATTGTTTAAACGTGCATCAGAAACACTTATTTCTGATTTCTCTTCTTCTCGACTTGTATTCCTCCAAGCGTCTTTTCTTTAGGTCGTGCCTCAGCCCTTTTTCAAAAATAATACAAAGTATTCCGCTAACTCACTCTCAGATTCACGCTGTACAATCAACTCTGTCTTTTATGCATTAAACCCCACCTCTTCCTGTCTATTGGTTGGCCGTAGTTTGTTATTGTTTTGGTGCACATCCAGTGCCCCTGTTCTGTGTTTTGGTACTGCAGTATGAAGGTAAAACAGTAGCAAAACTCGAGAGCTTGCTAATTTAAATGTGAGAACTTGTAAAATTAATATTTGTAAGTTGAAATTTATACTGTCAGCTCTGATGTGAAAAGCTGCATCTATGGATTTGCACAAACAGACAGTACTCAGAACACCTGTGTTTTGAATTCGAAGTTGCAGATTAATAGTTACAAATGTGTAAAGTGTCATTCACATAAACAAAAAGACAGGCGCAATTGTCTACTACACATTTATCTTTGCGCTTTACTTCAGTTTCGCTGTACAACCAGATCTGGCAGTACAACCTCAAATCACAGCGCTTTGACTTTTGCTACTCCTTTTGCAATATTTCTGTAGCAAAACTCACTTGTGCACTTGTAAATGCAAACTTGAGAGAGCAGAGTCGGGGCTGGGATGGGAATAAAGTCATTTCATTGGTCGACGCCTCACCAATGAACAACGCCAGCCACAACGCAAACATTTGTATACATTTGTATCAGCTTTTTTTTTTTTAAATGCTTGGAAAATATTTTTATGAAATCTTTTTATGATCTTGGCGATCCGTTCCTTTCAAAGAGCCGTTCAAAAGAAATATTTTTTAAACTTTTTTATTTTCAATATTTAGTTCGTTTTAAGAAACCTGCTTGGGGACATCTCAGTTTATCCTGGAAATAATCACTGGGAGGAATGATGAGGTGAGATTTGTAGTCAAATAATTAAAACTCACCAATATCTGAGTTTGAATTATTCTGAAATATTGATTATTACCTCATTTGTCATGTGTGGGCTATATTCCATAGGGTTGCACAACTTCCCTCTGCTTAGACAGTGACCTCACTATTTTGGGTTTGTCCTAGATTTTGGTAAGTAATCTAATATTTTAAAACATTACGTTGAAATGAAAGGGATGTTTTAGCAAATATACACATTCTTTCAGTACCTGCTCTCTTTCATTTTGATTCAACTTCAGACAACTGTGGCAAAACTCTATTTTTCACTGGTCAAGAAGACCATCTGGAGCCATCAACCTCCCGTACTCTGCTACAGACTACAACTCTGTACAACTACAGCTTCAAAAACCAAATACACTTGCTGATGATGAGTGTGCAATAGTAAATGACCTGGCTGTCAGTTGGGATCTGCCTAGTGTCACTGCGGAAAAACAGACTGTGGCTAGCCCAAAGCATTCTTCACCATGCTGTAAGTTTTAAAACATCTTTTTATTTTAAACCCTTTTTGTACTTATTCATGAAAAATTGCAAAAAGGTATTTCCTTAGGTTGTTGGCCGGCGAGAGAAACAGATGCAACAGTTGAAGAAAGGACTGAAGGACACAGGAGTTTTGCGCATGGTAAAGGAACATCCTTCTCACATTGAAGTCCTATTCCCACAATCATCTTCCCTGACAATTGATGCACAGGTGATGTCCCACAATTTGCATTGACATTTTTAATTAGATTTCATTGTTTTTGAAATAGATATAATTACACATCCTTCTATTTAATGACTATGCATATTCTGAAGTTACTCCTATTAATAACGCATGGTTTGGTCAAACTGGGGGTCAAACAAATGCATCCTTGGTAAGAAAAATACTCCAGTTTATGTATGTATAGACATAGATCATTAGAAAGGATTGCCAAAAAAAACTTTTTTTTTTATTCACACTCATGTCATTCCAGATGTGTTTGCCTTTTTTTCTCAAACAAGATGAATATTTTTAAAGAATAGCTCAGTTCTGTAGGTCCTCAAATTTGCAACTGAATTGAACCAACATAAAAATGTTTTCATCATACATTTACTTCCTTTGTGTCAAAAGGGGGTTAAATATATGAAAAAAGGACTTAAATGTTGATCTGTTTCTTAACCACACTTTTCATATCACTTTTCAAGACATTCATTTAGGACTGTCAATGATTAATCCCCATTAATTGCATACAAAATAAAAGATTGTCCGATAATTAACACCTCTGTTTTGTCAGAATTTAACAGTAAGAAGTTACTTGTCATTAAATTTTTTATATCAGCTATGCATTCCGTTAGTTTCTCAATTTGGTGTGTTTCACCTGCTGAGAAGAAACTTAGAGCTGAGTATCATCAGCATAACAGTGAAAGCTAACACCATGTCTCCTGATAATATCTCCCAAGGGTAACATGT
>JAUMHI010000046.1:905828-924714 GCA_032359435.1 Enteromius unitaeniatus
GTTATTTTAGCAGTTTAGTTTTATGGTTAATCAGCCCAACACGACACTATTAATTAAAAATAAAACTTTTAATTAAACAAATACATTATTATAAAAAAAATTCCCTGAAATCAGGGAGCAGCTATAAAGACACTGGGATCACAGGAGTCATTACTTCTTGGCAGTGAACCATTAAAATATTATTATTTATTGAAATGTTTCAAAACTGTTATGATGTAGCGTGACTGTGGCAGTTTGATACAAGCTTTGAATATCTAGTTCAAAATAAATGATTTATTATTAGCAATTTACCAAATTATTAGCATTTGTCTGCTTATCAGAGTCACTAATGTTGATTTGAACAGGATTCGGAGCGACTGCTTCGCTGGATAACGGCCCGTCCGATCAGAACGGTTATTCCAAGAATAAACATTTACGGGCCGCCCATCAGCAGCTGGACAGTAACCTCGGTGAGAAACGCAGTGTTTTTTTTGTCATACCTCAGTGGTATCACGCTGGATCTGAGTGTGTGTTTGTGTCCTGCAGATGAAATGTCGCTGGGTTTGGGTCGACTGAAGAACCTGGGTCTGGGGCTGCAGGCCGAGATCGACGACCAGGATGTTTCTCTGGATGCTTTGCTCAATAAAGTCGACACGATGGACGGCAAGATCAGCTCCACCAACCGCCAGCTCAAAAACCTCAAATAGACTTCCACGGTGATGTCATTTCCTGGAGGTGTGGATAAGGTGATCCAAAACACCTGCTTAAAAACATTTCAGGGGAGTGTGTGCTTGTTACACATTTGAGAACAGATTACGAGAAACACAGGGTTTGGTTTATTGAGAAGTTGAGCATTTATTTTGATTCTGCCTTCATTTAATCATCACTTTTTTTGAACTGGATTGTACACAAGCTCAGAGATGAAAATGTTCCCTGTAAGAAACGTATGTTAGAGACATTTCAGTCAATGCTTTCCGAACCACTCCTTAACTGAACACAACTGTAATATGACCTAGTTTAGAAACCAGATTCCCATGAGAAATCTGCCTTCATCAGACACTTTTATAACGGTGTATCCTGTTGTCATGTGTATATTGGAGTACCGTGTTTATCAGAAACGTATTGAGCCGCCTTAAAGTTCACTGATTTCAGATGTTGACTGATTCTCGTGGTTTGTTGTTTTTCTTTTGTTTTTCAGGTATATATTAGGGTGACTTTGTATGAAATACCAGAATGAAAACGTTTCACTATTGTTTCTGCATCTGGAAATCAAATGTCATACTCCTATTGAAGCTGAATGTGACGTGTGTGAACATAAATAAAATATGTTTTCATTTAGACCGTTTCACTTTAGTACATTCAAAATAACAGTATACACAAGTGTTTGTACATACACCCAGTGATTCTTGGAGCACTATGTACATACATATGGAAGTCACAGAAAAACACTTTTTTGCTAAAGATCTATTTCCTGTTTACTGATTTGTTGCCCTGACACAAAAAAACAAGTTAACCAAACCATTAATATAACCGCTCTAAATGTGTGTGTACATAGACTGCATCTTGTTTTTATTATTATTAAATATCTATAGGTTATTTGTTGCTTCAGATAAGTTATACAGTAGGCTACAGTAACGAGTACCTGAAGCAGCTTTTATGCTGGTAGGTCAGTAAGAAGTTTAAGCCTAATGGGCGGTTCTTGTCAGGAGTGAATAACATTGTAGTAAACACTGTTAGATGTGCAGGTTCTAATATATAACTTATTTTGAAATGCATTTGTTGATGCATGCAGGGATTAATAATACTAATACTACTAATAATAATAATAGCAGCCCTTTTAGCTCACCCCTGGCCTGCGGAATAATCTACAGACACAGTATGTTTTGTAAGTTGCACTTGCAAGATCAGTCCACTAGATAGCAATATACAACACCTTAAAATGATTGAGACCATTATCTACTTTCCCACGAGAAGACAAATATGCAGTCCCACAAACATCGAAAATATTTTGTTAAACGTGTGATGAGAGAGTCGCGCGCATTCATTATCATTCTTCCTCACAAGGCCCTCATTAACGGCTCGCGCGAGCAGCTGGTTTGCGCAGGACTGCTTTCACTGAGGTGGTTTATTATGTCATCAGTTTACTCGTTAAGTCACAGTATTACTTGTACCCCGAGGTTTGGGGTTGTGGGAAGAATGTTTGCAGTCTGTTCCTGAAAAATAAACAGAGGGAAGTTTATCGGTCACTGGAAGCGCAGCAGCGACGCCCAGTCAGACTAGTTTACCCAAAATCAATGTTGTTCCAAACCTGTGTAGATGTATTTGTTTATTTTTGTTGTTGAAAACAGATGATATGTTGGTAACCAAAGAGTTGCTGGTAACCATTAACTTAGCAAGGCCAGCAACGGTTTGGTCAACAACATTATTTTTTTGTGTTCAGCCAATTTGAAACAACTTTAGAGTGAGTATATGACGGCAGAATTAACATTTTTAGGTGAACTTACCCTGTAAAGACAAATATATATAATTAAATGTATTCATTTATCCCAAGCGACTTTACAACAGACCCAGTAAGTGCTCATAATACCAGGTTCAAGAGATTTAAAGTTTACATTTGAACTAAAGTTTAAATATGAAATATAAAAATATTGTTTTCTTAAAAATATAAAAATAAATTATGTCCCAATTTATATTAGGTGGCGTTACCTATTGTGTACTTGCATTTAAATGAATCATTTGGTGCAATGCACTTATTGCACTGATTATAATGAGTAATGCACTTATTGTGTACATGCATGTACTTATTTTTATATTTACACCCCCTTGCCCTCCACTCTTGTAAGATTGGAGCGACACTGACTACAAAACATTATTTTTGTTTATTTATTTTGCCGTATGGCTTTTCAGGTGTTGAAATACCACTGCAGATGTAAAAGATCATTTTTCTCAGTCTCATTTGTTACTGGACATGTCCGCTTTTGATTTTGGACAGTTTTCTCTCGTGTTTAGCAGACGGGCTGGAATGCTTTTCTTTTCATCCCCTAATCCCAGAATCGACTGCTGTCAGCAGCCATAAAGCAGTGGGCCAGAGATGACATGCTTCCCCATCAGTTCCCCAGAATCTCATTTCACGGAATAAAACGATACCAAACCTTTTGCATTTATAGAACATCGAACCTCTTGCACTTTTAAACTGACGCCAAACAACTTAGAAAATGAACCTACACCCTTCACAGTTACAAAAGAAAATCCCATGTAATTTGGTTAGCCATTGATTCTGAAACACACACTAAAGACAACACTTTTATCTGTATTTAACCGTACTGTATCTGCATCACAGACTTCATTAGAAAGCCCTTCAGTAGAGAAATTAACCATGACATCACTGGTGAGACGGTCACTGAGCTCATCTGTTGTCTTTTCAGTGATGTCACTCTATTATTGATGGGCTTTTGCCATTTTTATTGTATGTTGACAGTACAGAGCAGACAGGAAGTTGGAGAAATTGGATCTTTTCTTGACACAGACCAGAATTTAACTTTATCGGGCCCCGTCTAACTACTCAACCCCAGTTCTGACACACACTGTGAGTAACATTCTAGCTTTTAGTATGTTCAGTCAGTATGCATACTAGTTCTAAAATATTACACAGAATTATTTCTTGAGCATATTACTATGATTTCTAAAGGCCATTGGTAACACTCAAGACAAGACAAGAGTAATGATGCTAAAAATTCAGCTATGATCACAGGAATAAATTTAATTTAAAAACATATCCAAATTTGACAGATATTCCACAATATTTTTGGTATTTTAGATAAAAAATACAATAAAATATACAGTGGTGTGTGTGTAGATACAAACAATATATTTGTGAAGACATCATACATTGGAATTTTTTTAGTTTACTAAAACTTAAAGGATATTTTTGGTAAAGTCAGTTACAGTAAAAAGTAGCATGTGGTTCATTATGCATATTAAGTACGCTGTTTTACTCAGCATGTTCAAAACACTGTAACTATTTGTAAAACACTATATCTATTTGTAAAGATAATCATACATTGATATTTTTGTATAAAAATTAGTTTAGTTTTCACAAAAGTCAAGTTTAAAGTAGAAGTGTAAAGCAGTGCTGTCTCAGTTGTTCATTCCATCCTACAAACTGAACATCAACACATCATTACCTGATTCTTAAGTATACTGTACTTAAGTATGCTGCCGAGCAAGCATGCAAAAAATGCCACAAAATATACGCAGTGAGCAGACGGGTGCATGTAAGCAAGACAAGCCCTTTGATCTGTAATGAGCACATGCACGCTAAATACCCGCTAGAGCTCGGTGACGCCACTGACTAGGTTACTGAAGACACTCTTGCAGTGTGAGCATTAGAATCACACTGAAATGTCAATTAGGACGCTGAAAAAGCAAGCAATGAAAGAAAATTAACTGAGAGAAATGACTGTTTAATGCGTGATTGATGCAAATAACAAGTGGGGGGGGGGAAATCATACAAAAGCATCAATAAAACTATTGAAATATTACTTAAAGACAAAAATACAATGAAATTGCAATACTAGAACGTTCGCACAGTGCGAATTTCAAATCGAACGCTGATGTCAAAGCAACTTTGGTCAACTGTGTGAAAGTGGCGTTCATAAGGCACTGCAGTGTTTTGCACAGATCAGGACACTTGAAAATAAACAAAGAAGGGATTTTCTCAAGGAAGTGAAATACTATCAAATGGAAACATTCATATACATTAGCTTGTCTTTCAGAGACTCGTGCATTAACGAGTTTTGCATTCGCAACACGTGCAAACGTTACACACACACAAACACACACACAGAGAAGTACATTCAAACATATATAAATACAGTACATGTGAATCAGAAGAGAGTAGAAAAACAGGACAGGGTGAAACCTATAATCTAAGGCATCAGAAACGGATGCAGGTGCATTTTGGAGGTAGATAGCAGAGCTTCAGAAAAACAGGGTTGTGTGCTGGTTTTGGTGGAGGCACAGGAAGGTGACAGATTGCTTAACTTTTGATGGAGTGAATTTGGCTTCAGATGTAGGAGGCTCTCTAGGACTCCTGAGGAATCATTTAAGCAACCTTGTCTCTCGAAATGAGCTTGAAAGTGTGTTTTGGTTCAGACGAAAATCATGGAGTAAGCCGGACACCGGCAGTCCTCGGTGAACGACTCTCGAACCCACGACCCGGAGCAACCCGGAGCTGATGCGGCGGACCAGAAGGTTCTAGTGGAAGAGATACTGGTGTCAAACAGCTTCGATGTTAAGATAAAAAGTGCAGTTCATAAACACATAAACTTCATCTCCAGAGTCACTTCAATAGTATTTTATGGTTTCAACTGAGAAAAATAATGCAAAAATAATTCAAAATAAAAAGATTTCCCTTATGAAATAAATCACACCATTTTCCCCGTTTTACAGTAAATCAGTTGTGTAGCATTTTGTTTGCAAAATAAAAATAAATCAAAATAAATCAAGTATTTTGTTAAATTAAAATTTGGTTATAACCTAAGATAAACTAATGTTTTATGCCTTCATTCAATTACCACCAAATACACAACACTGTATTCACATTTCTAAAAGGGAAACATTTTTATAGGCATCATTACAGTAAACGAATGAATTTGGTTGTTTTTATGAATTATATAAATTAGACATGCTTTTGATTATAAACATGTAATTAAACGAGAAAAATTAAAATGAAAAACCCAGAACTTTGTTTAAATATATTATAATATCAAGATAAAACAGATTTTAAAGGGTTTAAAAATTATATTTCTTTTGTTAAACTTATAAGTAGCTGACAACTATTAATTAGGCATGTTTTAATAATAAATTATTTAAAAAGTTATTATAAAAATTACAAGATAATATTGAAACTCTTGTCTCAAGATGAAGCAGTCCGTTGCAATTTTTTTTTTAAAGCTTGCAATGCCTAATATTTGAAAAACACCAATAAATTCATTAAACAGCTTGCCTTTGGGCATTTAAGACAAGCTGGAGGTTATCCAAACTGAAAGTCATTCTTAGGAATGTTTTCAAACGTATGCGAGACACAAACCTGATGTTTTTCAGCCCGTCGCCACGGCAGCGGTTTTCGGTCGTCATGGCATCACTCTGACATTCAATGCATACGGATCGTTCATGAACCAAGCCGGCGCTCCACGGTCTGACCTTACAGGCACCGCTCGCCTGCTTCACACGCATCTGCACACAGTAACTGCACACAGACACACAGAACTCAATATAAAGCATTATTCACTGAAGATCTTGCACTGAAGAGCAATGATGTGCATGAAGCCTGCATGATGAAGAGTGGACACTAGGCTGTATAAAGTTAAAGGTCAGTCTTCCCACGCTGGTTTTCATTGGTTTGATGTGTTATGCCTGTGTGGCGTCCTTTCCTCCTTCATGGTCTGCATGTCGTTCTGGTCTCACACACACACACACATCCATCACGCTGAAACTCTACACCTGTGATTAATGAAGGGGTTTGCTCTGGGATTTCCTGTGTGTGTGGTTTGGAAGGATCCTCACAGTCGTTTAAACGCTGTTCATTTGAACCTGCACCTGCTGTTTAACTCCTGCTGTCCAATTTAACTCCTCATTATCCAACACACACGCCGAGTTCATTCTCACACACACAATAATCTGATTTTGGGGTAAATTATCCCTTTAAAGGGTTTTGTCAATAATAACTCACCCTTGCGTCGTTCCAAACCCATAAGACTTTCGTTCATCTTCTGAACACAAATATCTTCATTTGTGTTCAGAAGATGAACGAAAGTCTTGGAAAGACACAAGGATGAGTAATTAATGACAGAATTTTCATTTTTGGGTGAAGTAACCCTTTAAAGTCAGGTGAAATAAGCATTGAATGTGAGTTTGCAAGAAAGTCATGACGATGAATGGATGCCATCACAAAAATCATGTATTAATCATTAATACAAAGATCTATAATATCCACTTGCAAAATAAAACTATGCATTTTCACCCCTGTACATACAGACACAATAATCTAAAGTATGGCCAGCATTTAGTTTCCTTTTTTTGGCCAATAGGTTTAAATAAATAAATAAATAAATAAATAAATAAATAAATAAAAAGTAATTGTGACAATTTAGACAAACTCAGAATTGTTAGGGTCAAAATTCTGAGTTTCTATGTTGCAATTCAATAAATAAAAAATTTAATTGCAACTTTTTATCTAATTCATATTTGTTTTTCCAGAATTGTGACGTCCTATCCTGCATTTATATTAAACAGTTCTGCGTTAATATCTTGCGTTTCTAAGTTTTCTTCTCAGAACTGTGAGATAAAAAGTCATACACATATATAATATGTAATGTAAGTGTAGATTAAAACAGATACCCACCCCATATCTATTTGACGTAAACTATGATTAAAGACAAGTTCATTAATCCTAACGTAACCCTGGGTAAACTTGGGTTAATTAAACCTGTCTATTTTGCTTATAGGAATAAGCTGTGTATATTTAATCATAAATATATATAATTATAACCTTGAGTATGCAAATATGGGTAGGAAAAATAATTCGTTTTGATTGGTTTGTAAGTTATGGACCCACCCCCTTAACTGGTTGGTGGATTCTGATTGGTGGATTAAGATCATATATAACGAAAGAACCATAGAATTAAAAGAGACGGAGAGAAGTTCGTTTGATGTACGATTGATAGTGTCTTAAACTTGCTTCATCAAGAATTCATCTGTCAGTGTTTTTACATTGTTTCTAAAATCATTTGCCGTCTATTTTGTGTATTGTCTCGCTCGCAACATTGTTCACATTCAGACGGGAAGCCATTTGTTACAAAGTGTCTGTGTATGGATCGTCAAGAGAGACAGTGAACGTATTGAGGATACCGCTAGACGGACCAAAAAAAAAAAGAAAAAAAAAGTGCTAATCGGCGTCTAGTTCGCGTTTGTTCAGCATCTAGATTGACAAACTTACCTGTAGGCTTATAGAGGTGTGTAATCGTTTATATAACTTGTTGAGAGACAGATCACTAGAATCCGGTGCTCCACCCTTACAGATCTTGAGAGCTGTAACTCTCAAGAGGGCAAGGGGGCGCTACACTAATAAACAGTTTTATATTTGATATTTAGACTCCTGTCGCAGCCTTTTGCTAGAAGACAGGAAGGTGTTTGATCACATCAATGTGTTTGAGTGATCTGTTAAAATATTGTTTTTTCTTTTTCAAAGCCGTTTGCAGCTGTATTCGTCCTGCTTTCTAGAACATCCCGCCGCTCTCACCTCTTTTTTTCCTCCTTCATAAGCATGTGCGGCCGTCTCCAAGGGTCCTTAAAGTTCCGCTTGAATGAGTCAGGCAGGATTTTGGCTACCTCTGAAGAGGAGGAAGAGATCAAGATAATGAAAGAGAGCAAATTAAACTCCTCCAGAGACTAAACACAGCACCAGAGCACAAAACACACACACAAACCTCTTACAGTACAGTTCTTACAGACTCCATAACTTGCATTTACAGTAAGTGTACAGTATATAAGATATAAACTTACAATTCTAACTAAATGTCACAGTTGAACCTGTTCAAAAACTCATTTATTTCTTAGAATTGCATGTTTAAATCTCACAATGTATTTAATCAATCAGTGCCGGAAATGGCCATATTTGCTTATGTTACAATGCAATACTATTAACATGATCTGCAAAGACATAAAATAGTAATATGTGACTAATAATGATGCAAAAAAACAGATTTATCAAGAAATATTTGCAGTCTTGTGCGTGCTCAAATTTCTTAGTAAGATCTCAGATAAAATGATAACCTAGTAAAATACATCTCTTCAAGCATCTGATGGTGGAATGATTTATAATAAGATACTGATGTGGAAATTCACATGCACACACACACTAAAAACCAAGCAAGATTCCTACACAGACAGCAGTTTAAGAAAATAATATGCATGCTGCCAATGCAAAGCCATTTTATAAAAATGAGGTGGTAATAATTCTGCTTATTGTAAGGTAAGCCAATTCTTTTAAGCAGCATTGCACAGAATGCATTCTTCATGGAGAAACCAACCCCAGTGTAAATCTTGCAGAATTAATCATACATTCTTTCTGTATGAGTGTTTGAGGGAGTGATGGCAAATTTGACTTCTTTCTCTCATTTTTCCTTGGGAAAAGTCATAGAAATACCATTGTGGGTTTTTTTCTTTTGCTATTATAAAATATCTATATATATATTTGTTATCCTTTCCACTACTAACTATAGAATTTTACCCAACTATGATGACTTTCTGGGAAACGCAGTGCACTGCAGTCAGTATGCTGCCTTAGAAGTGTGCTCCCTTTGTAGACAGCAAGATTTAACAGTATATTACCTTTAGCTGCACTGCAGGTCTCGGTGTGTGCGAGACACCCGCGGCGCTGTTTAAGGTCGGGACAGGGCATGCCTCCGTTGCGAGGGGGCGTGGCTACCTGTCGGCTCCGCTCTGTACTCCCCGCCCCACAGATGGATGAACACGGGGACCAGGGGCCCCACTGCCGGACCTCACAGTCTATAGCTGCTGAGAGCAAAACAAGAGAGAGGAGCAAATGCTTTCTTTAATTCAAACAAAAATCATTCACATGCATTAACTTTTCCTGAGTGAAGTGAGCATTTTAAGACTTTTAAAACGCTGTAAATCTGGGTTTTATTGCTGTTTACGAGCCTGTTTGACCCTCGGAGCAGTAAATTCTGCTTTTGCAGATTTATTAGTCTAAGGATATAAATAGATTTCATGGAAAAAGAGCGATTCAAACACACTATCGGTGATGTCTATCGGCCATCGGCAATGGATGATGGCATCGTCTATCGACCCAACCCTAAAACACACATTTCAAAGTGTTTCATAATATTTGAAAACATTTTTCCATTTTTATTTTGTACAATAAGATGCCAATTAAGAGCTCTATTCTTCAGCATGATGAAAACTTCAAAATAAACTTTTGTGCATGTCAAACATGACAGCAGTAAACGCTTGTTATACTAAAACAAAAGTAAATAACACTTAAATTCAATATTCAGAACTACAAATCCATTGCCCAAGTCATAAAGACAATTTTAGTAAGTTATAACTTTAGTTTGAATTACACAAAATATTAAGTTTGATCAACATTATTGTCAGCAGAACAAAAATAAATGTTTGCGACTCAAAAGTTAATAAATGAATGATTTATAATTTTTAACTATGCATTTATTTGTGAGTGCAGGTTAAGAATGCATGAACACCAATCATGTTAAAAAGTTTGCAATCACGCAGCTGTGTGGTGACATCATACACACCCTCAAACTACACACAAACAGAGAAGAAAGCAAATGCCACTGAGGCTGGATCTCAATAACACAGCTGCTCTCTCATGTGGGCTTCAGAGGAACCCAGATCCCCAACAGTTCCACGTGGGCTACACACTCCAAAATGTTTGTAGACCTCTGCATCGCATCCTTAAGTGTCTGAGTGCTTGTGATCCTGTATTCTAGAGAACCAGTAAACATTTAGGGTCTTTGGTTTACTCAGTACTGCTTCTACACGTCTAGTTACAGTTCTAAACCAAGTTAAAGCTTTCAAAGCAGCTTCTCACCAACCAGAAGATAAACGTCTGTTGGTTTCTCAATGAAGAATTTTAACAAAATATGGGTTTTTTTGGTTTGTTTAATCACGGAAGAAGAGAAAATGATGTTATTTTTGTTTTATTTGAGCAAAAAAGTATTATCGTAGCATCACAAAAGTGAGGTTGATCCACGGACATGAACTCTTTCACCAGTGTTTTTACTATGTTTCTGGATCTGGGTCATTTCATTGTGTTGCTGTCTATGGAGGGTCAGATGGCTCTCTGATGTCATCACAAATATCTTAGTTTGTGTTCTGAAGATGAACAAAGGTCTTATGGGTTTGGAACGTAATTAATGACAGAATTTTCATTTTTGGTGAACTAATCCTTTAAGACAGTAATGGAGTGTTGTTAGACTGAATAAATACAACACTGGCTACTGTACAGAATGTTCCCGAAAAGCATGGTGTACCGTAATGCATTTGTTGCATATTTGTGATATAATGTGACATTCCTCTTGCTCTTTTGAGTAAATCCTTTGAGTAAATAGGATAACCCTCTTGTATATGTAACATATGCTCATGTTATCCACCAGAACATGCAAACCACACAGCTGGCGTGCATGCATGCAATGAGGTACTGTATGTGTGCATGCACACGTCTCACACACACACACACACACACACACACACAGATCTCTCAGAGCACACGCAGACTGCAGCTGGAAACCATATCAAAGCACTGATGCATGAAATACTGCACCGATATTAAACAAACCTCAAGTGCACACATGCAACACTCAAAACAGCAAATAAAACTAAAATAAACTCAAAACAACTCAAATTCATAACTATAATAAACCAATGCATGAGTGTTTGATCCGGAATGATGTACACCATTCGCTAAAATAGAAATCTGGTTTTTATTTACCTGTTTGACCCTCAGGGCAGTAAATTCAGCTTTTTACACTGCTGTAAGTAAACAAATGGATTTAAAGAAAAAAAAAAGTGATTCATAATAGAACGCAAAGCCAATTTAAATTTATATTCCAACCAAACCCTCCTGGACGTACACTGGAAAACCGACTCCCTTCTTAAATTAAAATCCATCCCTGAAACATATCATGTAATTATTTTGATTATACAGAATCTGTTTTTCCCAACCCATTTTATGGTGACCAAACCTAGATGAGACATTTATACAAAGCAGTGGTTTAACAAAGCAAAACTTTATTTCATTCATGCCGTTCTCTCTGTGACCTCACGGCTCGTTCGTTCTCATTCTTCTATTCTTCCACACCAGAGTGACACATCTCAACAATGAACGCAAACACACTCACAAACACACACCTCCAAACAAAGGGCCTGTCAAATTCCCCACATTCCCCTGCATTAGTTCTGCAGATATGCCTTGCATCCCATTCCCAGACAACCCTTCCCTCGCTCGCACGGTCACCGGTGGTCCAAAGGGCCCGACAGCAATTTAATCTTATTCATGCACTCCAGGGTCACCAAAGGTCACAAGCATTCTGATCAGGTGACATGCTTACCAACAATGTGTTAACTGTAGTATTATCTTTGTGTTAATATGGATTGTTCAGAAATAAAAAATACTAGAGCCAACTCTTTTCATAACATCTTTTTTTTTAACATCTGCGTTCTTCAACATTGTTACTTGTTTTTGATGAATCGCTGCAAGAATAATAGCATGATTCTTCTTGCCACGTCTGAATGTTGTGTTGATGTGCCTGTGTCCCACTGCTACTGATCATTTATAATATGGAGCACATTTTGAGTGTGATTTGTTGGGCATGGTTTGTGTTTTGGATACTTTAATATAAATAAAACATTTAACAGTGTTAGATTTTTATTTTTTACATAGTTTAAGTTTTTATACCAAACATAACATAAATTTAAGTATACACATCAATCTGGCTGAACTATGAAACCAGAAGTGGTAAGAGAGTCGTTTTTTATTGCTTAACTGAGCCAAATCATTCAATTCACAAATAAACAAATACCCATCACTGTTTTAAAATAATGAATCTGTGTAAAAGAATGGATTACTAAAAGAATTCTCCACTGAATCAGTAATGAACCAGAACGCATTCAAATAAATCTGAATCAGAATTACTATTTTTTTTAAAGAATACATAAAATGTCTGGAATATTTCATTCCATCCATAATAACACTTCAAAAGTCCATCTCCTGTTGTCTTTCACATCAGAATCCACCCACATATTTGTTTACAGACGTTTTGGACAGGATATTGTGCCTAAACTGTGCTTTTCTCTAGACTTTTTCACGGCAGAAAGCAATGGTTTGAAATGAAAAACATCTTAATGATGGATTTGTATCTTTTGTCTTCTGTAAAAATTAACTGCTGGACTGGAGTGGTGTTGATTATTGTGATGTTTTTAATCAACATTCTGACGGCACCCATTCACAGCAGAGCATCCGTTGCTGAGACACTGATTCAATGCTACATTTCTCCAAATCTGATGAAGAAACAACTCAAATATGCATTTTTGGGTGGACTACTCCTTTTGAACCATTTTGAAGAGCCAAAGCGAAGAAGCAGCTCTTCTGAGTTTTAATTAACGTTAATGTAGGAGGACAGAGAGGAACTGGAGGAGGAACATGTGGTTTTCCTCAAGACAAAACACATTCATGAAATGTGCGTGCGTCAGGTAACACACAACATGTGGACCAGTCTGTTCCTGTTCAGTGTTCAAGCACACTTATTCGCTCTCACAGCACTCGGGTGTTTACGAGGGCCACCAAACCCACGGCAGATATTCCTCAGCATTCCTCCACTGTCAGGAATCTGTCACAGAGACAATAAAGCTCCGTCCTGAGAGACATCAAACAGACTTGCATCAACACACTAACCTCACATCTCTCAGCATCCATCAGAGAAAGATCTGTCTTTAAAACAAACTGAACAAATGCCGAAATCCTAAAAATGCTTGCAGAATAATGTCTGTTAAGGGTTATGATGTGAAGCAGACTGCATTAAAAAAACATCTTAAGCACTTTAGACTTGTTATGAATTTGATTGACTCTTCAGAGTTGTGAGGAAGTCCTGATGCAGAACTTACATTTGGTTTTACTTCATGCAGATCTCCTCACCTCCGTTTAATGTTTAACAACACAGCATCTGGTCTGACGGATGACTGGGATACTGGCTAAAATGCTTCTACACATTATAAAGATGATGCCAGAATCTAGTGGTGCGTGGTACAAGATAAATATTACATCATGGAATAATCCCTTTAAGTTCAAACTAAATTTTAGAATTTTACAATTAGAAATAAATAAATTTATCATGATAATAATATATATTTTTAAAATTAAAAAAAAATATATTAAAGGATTAATTCACCCAAAATTATTAATTATGTTCCAAACCCATAAGACCTTTGTTCATCTTCAGAACACAAATGAAGATATTTGTGATGATATCAGAGAGGCATCTGCAAACGCAGCGCATACACAAGCTTTAACATATTTGACATAATCAGCTTCAAATTAAGATAAAAATATCTTCATCTTATGGGAGTAATTAATGACAGAATTGTAATTTCTGGGTGAAATATTTTTTATAGATGTATATGTTTTTTCCATGAAACGTAATTTTTTCATATTTAACCCAAATATAAGCTTGAACTAGTGCCTATTCTTGAATAACCCAGTATAATACTGCTTCACATTGCTCAGTGTAAATGTTCCAGCTCTGTAATAGTTTAAAAGATTTCAACTGTTGGCCATTATATAACCCTCCAGTATCCAGTCATTCTAGGAATATAGTTCCTTTGTGGTTTAGACTGTAAATGAGCCACAGCCTTGAACAATATCTTAAGTCAGATAACAGCCAAGACTGTGAACAATTACTGAGAACATCAAGAGCAGATTATTGGATGAAACCTGCTTCAGGGGAAGAGAGAGAGAGAGAGAGAAAAGAAAGTTTCTGCTCTTGGTTAAAACTGGGTGTCTGCTGACTCCATGTTGCTGATGTGACATCTTTTTCCATAAAATGGGAGTTATATATCCTAAATACTCACAATACATTAGTAACGATGCCTCTGATTTAAACATCCCTAGTGAAAATGCTGTTAGATTCAGTTAGTACAGTAATTTGATTTAGTAGTTCAAAACTGTCAATTTCAATAAATCAATGTAAAAAATGTTCATGCTTTTTTTTTTTTGGTAATGTTAAATTAATGTATATATGCCGAGTGCCATAGGAAACCGCAGGCAATCATCGTTTGGTAAATATTTATATTGTTATTGGTACTTTTGTTCATTTAACAAAGCTTCATTGTTTTAATTCTTACATGAAACATTTTGAATCATTTTAGCATCAGTGGCTTTCCTATGTGGTGGACGGATAGAATTTAATAAAATCAGTTTTAAGACATTTCTGAGCAAATACAGGAATATTGAGATATATCAAATATGTAAAAAAAGAATTTAATATGAAAAAATGGCACTATAATTGTTTAGCAATATTACCCAGCCCTAAAACACACCCAAACCCATAAATCTGTTTAACATAGTTGTGTTTTTCTGTTAGCAAATATTTTGCATATTTGTTTTCTTCAGCTATATCTATATCTGAAGTGTACAGCTGAAACACACATATGGCAGTAATCATGGCTGAGGGAGTGTATGTGTCTGAACAAATCAGATCAAGCTGTTATTTGGAGACGTGAACACAACAAAACCAACTGAATCCTTCCAGTCCAACATTACTCATAATAAAAACATAATAAAAGTGATCCGCACAGCGACGAGCGATCACAAAGACAACAGCAAACCTGCCAACAACATCCGGCTTGGACTAAGAATCACAAGTGAACTCTGAAGAGCTTTATTTGAGAGATGTGTGTGCATTTTAAAAAGTATTTTTAAACTCCTTTTATGAAATGTTTTGCTTGTCATCTCTTTTTGCATTTCTCTTTTCTATAAAAACCACACTTGTTTTGATGTGTTCTTATCTAAAAGCTCTGACATTCAGACATTTATAAGTGTTTTCATGGCCGTCACGCTCTGCTTTTAGAGGTTTTAAAGTCTCGGTTTTAAAGCATAAACAAAGACAACGGAGCAACTCAGAGCTCAACCAACCTGGAAGACTCTCAAGACCTCCCTCAAGTCAAAACACAGAGATGAAAGCCATCTTAACATCTTGTCTTTGGCTCATATAGAGCAGAATGCTGGGATGTTTTATAGCTGCTGTGATGGGTTGTACTGTTTATACACACACATAGGTTGTATTTGAAGCTGTTTCGAGACGTACAGACAGCAGATAATGAAGGCTGTGATAATAACCCAACACCCATACTTCACTCAGCATTCAGAGACACCAGCTGTTTCTGAGCCTCTGCTTTCTGTCAATACTTCATCAACAATCTCGTTCAGACGTGTCTGCTGAAAGAGCTAATTGGAGACCACGTTTTGAACAAATGGCAGAATTTAAAGTTTTAGTTGAATTATTATCCAATATCAAGTGTAGAAATTAAACTTCTGTCATCATTTATTCAACCTCATGTTTTTTTAAATGCAAAAGGAAATGCTTTTTTTTTTTTTTTTTAACAGCAAAATCAAATGAGGACCATGACTTTTAAGCTTGTTGTTCATATGACGTCTGCACTATATTTACAAATGATTTAAGTTGTGTGTGAGAAACTCACTGATAAATCCTGTTTAAATTATAATACAATTAAGCGAGAATAATTGATTAAAAAGAGAAAAAAAATCAGTAATAATGATTTCAAGGGTCACCCAAAAGTGAAAATTCACCATTATTTACTCACCCTCAAATGTCTCCAAAATGTCTTTTTTCTAACAAAGAAAACCATTTTGAAGAATTGGTTTGTAACCAAAACCGACTTCCATATTTTGTCCATATATTACAGATGATGGGAATGTTTGGTTACTGACATTCTTCAAAATATCACAAAAAATTCAAAGCATTACATAATTATTTGATTTGTGCACTACACTACAAATCTTCCAAAGTTGTATTTAAAAGGGATAGCCCACTTTAACTCAGTTCCTATTGACTTCCAATTAAAAAAAAAGATATATATATATATAAATCCCATGAACTTTTGTTATATTTTCTTATATCTTATATATATATATATATATAGATAGATAGATATATAGATATATATAAATTATTATTATTATTTTTTTATTTATTTATTTATTTGGAAGTCAATAGGAACTGAGCTTTTTGGGGTTTTTTCTTCACGTGATGTGACCAAAGAACTGACATGCGAAGATGTTTTTCAATTATTAAAGTATTCACTTAAAATAACAATTTTTAAGTAAATATTTTGTGTCAACTAGTACATTTAAGTAATTACAAATACAGCCGAGATAATAGACAAAAAATACATAATAAAATGAAAAGAAAAAATTACATGGAAATGTCTAATTGTATCTTTTGGCCAAATACTGTCCCATCATAATAAATGCAAATTCGGTTCAGTTAAAAATGTAGCTACATGTATTTAGTGAATGGTTAGGATTCGGTTTGGCTTTGCTTTACTTATAGTTATTATAGCAAGTACATGTATCGTTTAACAAAATAAAGTGTTGCTCAGATTAAGATGATGATAGTCCTTGTGTTAAGGCGGGAAAAATAAATAAAACATTTTCCAGAAGTTCTGAGTGAAGCGCGTCAATCAAAGCGTGCTGACGTCACGCCCGCTGCAGCGGTTTATTAACGGACTCACCTGAGATGAGGCACGCGGTCTCATAATCGTCGCAGCAGTCTCCGCTCCTCCGGCAGTACGTGTCGCAGTAACACACGGTTCTCCTGGAGCTCCTGTCCACGCACTCGTTATTCCGTCCCGGACAGCATCTCGGTGCCGGTCTGTCCGCGCATCCCGCCTCGCAGCCTCCGCACGCGCACATCACAAGCGCTAGAACCGCACAAACGCGCGTTAAACTCGGTATCATCATCATCATCATGATCTCCGGGGTCGCTCTGGTACAAAATATGCCGCTTTATAGAAGTGTCCCGCAAATCCGAGCGCTTTCAGACGCAGCGAAAGAGAGCGGCGCGTCCCGTCAGCAGCATCACTGAACTTCATCTGAGTGACGCTCGCTGACGCAGCGCCGCCAGCAGGACGCATGCGCAATAACACCCTCAGCGCAGCACAAACACGCGCCGGAACTTAACAAAACTATGAATAGACTTTAATTAAAAATAAAGGTGTATATATATATAAACACATACAGACACGTACATTTTATATTTATTATGTGATTTTATCACAGTTTCAGCGAAAAGGTGGTTGTTCCTATGGAAGCCTGTTTCTGCCACTAAATAAAAAATAAAAATAAAGTTAATAAACCTTTTTATCCCACAATTCTGACTTTTATTTTTTATTTTTTTGTGATAATTATGAGAAAAAGAGGTGGAATTACTATTTTACAACAAATTTAAAAAGCAGAATCGATGGGGTTGGTAAATAGATCGCACTGTTCAAAATCTACAAAGCTATACTTTAAATTTCCAGCAACTCAGAATCTTTTGTGTCGTGCTTTCACTATCATACACTACACTAAACAATTTCACAGCATATTAATCAATTCTTCTACGGCATACAAATCTAGTATATTATTTCATAAATATATATGTGAATATATATATATATATATATTTATATGCGTGTGTGTGTGTGTCAATATATGTGATGCTATATGATACTATTTTATGAAATGATATAAAAATAGCATTATTTTGCCATTATTATTATTGAATATTGCATTATTTAGTCTGTCAGAACCGGACAGTTTTTGATTTCACATTCAGTATCTCATGTTTTATGAATCAATCACGTACTAAATCATTTAGTAATTACTACACGAGTGTTGAACATGTATTATTATTATTAAATAATAATTGTTATTATGAATGATTTCATTTGGTAATATTAAGAGGAGATATTTGCTCAATAGAATTTATTTTTAGGGATTTTCTTATTAACTTTAAGATGGGGGAAAAAAACAAATGTGTTGTGTAATACTTAATGTCTCTTTATGTCAAATACTTTATTGATTATCAATATGGGTTTTAAACACATATTTCTAAATATATTTATTAATAGTTTAAGTGTACGTTACATAATAACTGTATATATATATATATATATATATATATATATATGTACACACACACACATATAAAATGCCAAATACTTGAGTAAAATAATTTCTCCATACCCATATTTTCATATATTTGTGTGTGTGTATATATATATATATATATATATATATATATATATA
>JAUMHI010000046.1:943439-987078 GCA_032359435.1 Enteromius unitaeniatus
GAGAGAGAGAGAGAGAGAGAGAGAGAGAGAGAGAGAGAGAGAGAGAGAGAGAGAGAGAGAGAGAGAGAGAGAGATTGAGAGAGAGAGAGAGAGAGAGAGAGAGAGAGGGAGGAGATAAGTTTGTTTACTTTCTGGTCGCAGCAGCAGGTTGGAATCATTTCTGGCCCGAAGAGTTTCACTAATTAACTCCAAAGAGGATGTGAACGTCACGCGTGAGTGTGTGTGTGTGTGTGTGTGTACTCACTGATGCCTCTGTATCGGGGCGGGTTGGCTTTCTCGTCTAACTGTAGTTGAGTCTTCACATACTCTGTAGGAAAGGTGATGCAGATTTCGATGCCTCCTGCAATTCCTCCTGTAGACGAGAGATCACACAAAACACACACTTCTGATCAGATTTCTGCTCTTTCAGAACTTTATGAAGCAGTAGCTTATGAGATCTACACCATAATCAATCATTTAGGTATTTCAGATCATTTATCTAGAACTGTAGATAATAAGACTCAACAAAAATCAGTCTGTAAACATGTGTATGTTTTCATATCTCTTCTGCTCACCCAGTCTGCATTTATTTAATCAAAAATGTAGTAAAATCACTTAAATTTGAACTATTTTTATTTCTGTGAATTTTCAGCATCATAACTCCAGTCTTGTGTCACACGACCCTTAAGAAATCCTTCTAATATAAAACATTTGTGATTATTATCAACATTAAAAACAGTTGTGCTGGCCAATGATTTTGTGACACATTTTATTTCAGGATTCTTTGGTGAATAGAAAGTTAAATAGAACAGAATCATTTAAAATAAAAATCTTTTGTAACATTATACATGTCAAAATGATCAATTTAATGCATCCTTGATGAATAAAAGTATTAATATCACTTTAATGATACATTAACAAATATTTACCGTGTTAATGTTTGATACGCTGGGTGTTATTACAGTATTTCAAACGAACTATGATTTTTAAGGCCTTGTTTTCACGATCAGTTGGTACAGATTCGGCAGACAGGACGAAATAAGAGCAACGATCCTCTCTCATCTCTCTAATTGTAATAGCTCATCTGCCCGTGGGGACATGGGAGAGACCATTAGCCCATCCCTGACCCGCTGCACGACACACACACACACACACTCCTCCTACAAGTCACTCAGATGCATGAAAAACATCTGAATCAGACTGGTGTGACTAGTTATGGTTCATGGTGTCACACACACACACACACACACACCATTTATCTGTTTTTTCTGGCACAAACTGAAATATATGAGCTACACAACAAGGCTGAGAGCAAAACACTACATCTATCTCACTCCCTGTCCCTTGTCTATTTTCCTTTCCACTTTCCTTGCTTTAGATCGATGTTTTAGATCAATCCAGGTGTCAGGATTAGAACTAACAATAAAAATACTTAGAGAGTTTTTATTAATCTGAGATCATTATAACATTCACTAATACATTATTAAAACCAAAAGTTGCATCTGTTGATATTATTGAGCTGAAATTAACAAACAAAATACAGTTGTAAAACTAAACCCATATGTGACTGGATCTGAGACGAAGATGATGGACCTTTTCACTTGGAGGAAGCATTATATTGGATTATAGGCAAATATTTAAGATGAAGCAATGGTTTAAAGTTAAAATATCTTAAAAATTGATTAAAAATACAGCTCTCATTGTGACGGCACCCATTCACTGCAGAGCATCCGTTGCTGAGATAATGCTACATCTGATGAAGAAACAAACTCATCCTAATCTTAAATGTCCTGAGAATGAGTTCATTTTTGAACAAAGATTAAAAAATAACAAATGTAATGCTCATTGTTATTTAATGTTAGTTCATGCATTAACTAACTCTAATGCAATCTTATGTTACTAGTTATTTTTCTTACACACTGAGACCTGTTTGAAATGAGGCTGTGTTTTAAAAACTCTCTCTCTCACACACACACACAGAGCCGCTAAAGCAGCTAATCAATAACCCCATGAGCTACTGCTGGCCGCTTCACCCAGAAGCGTCATAAATCAAGCTAAAGGCCTTTACAAGCTCTCTGACGCTCACGTCTGCGTGTGGAAACAGAAACAGAGCGAACGGCAGGAAATTACCACAGACGCCACATCTGAGGCCTGCCAGAGAAACACGACTGATTTACATGAGCGCAGAATCCGTCAGCGCTCTGTGTGTGTGTTTCTGTAATAACCTGCTGCATTCAAACATCAGTCAAAACACACACACAAACCCTAACCAAACACACCACATCAATACAACACAACCAGGATCTAGAATCTACAATAACTGTCCAAATGTTTGGCTAAAAATGCTATGGATTATCGTTTACTTGCTCACGTCTCAATACAAAGCATATACTTTCTTTCTTTAACGCAGAACAATAGAAGACGCTTTGAAGAATGTCCATGCTGCTCTTTTCAGTACAATCACATTAAATTAGGAAGGATGTGATGAGGTAAATGGTGCGACAGCAAATAAAAAAAACCCTAACATTGAAAATAACCCTCTTTTATTCTGTTTGTATGTTATGTTCTTTGTATTTTAAGTTGTTTTTAATTTATTTTTGCTGTCACACCATAGGACACAGTCCTGTTTTTGTAAACTACCCATAATCCATTAGATTTGTGCACTACATTTTAGTTACATTTTATATCACTTATATATGGACTATTTTTGTGTTTTTTAACATGTTCATGTTTGCCTTCTGGAGTTTCCCAGCTCTGCATATGCTTTCATTATATGGAAAAGATAATATTCTGAATATTGTTCTAAACATTAACATACACTGCAGTTTCTGGTGTCAGTAAATTTTCTTTAATATTGTGCATATACTTCATTTATTTGATCAAAAATCCAGCAAAATTAGCAAAATGGTAAAATATTATAACAATTCTTAAACAGCTGTTTTCTATGTAGATATATAGTAAAATGACTTTTTACTATGAAAAACTGAATTTTCATCATCTTCAGTGTCACATGATCCATCATTCTTATATGATGCTCAATATTGCTCAACTAAAAACATCTGATTATTAAATGGGCAATATTCTTGTCAAATCGGTGATACATTTAATGTTTAGAGTCTTTTGATAAATATATATTTTTTTAAATAGGAAATCAACATTGGAAATGTGTTACTGTCATGTTTAATCAATTGATATTCATCCATAATAATAAAAAAAAAAATTATATATATATTTTTTAATCCGACCCCAAACTTCTGCATCCACAGAAGATATAAAGTGTTACAGATAATAACAGAATGTACACTTTTATTAATTATTAAGTTGCTGTTTTAATTAGATGTGGTGATTCCCGCTGGAGGAATGTGTTTCTGGATTCTGGCGTTGCCTTAAAGGCAGATGACAGATGAATAATTCCTTTCATGTATCTTGAGGATGCAAACGGCGATATTACGGCTCTATTAATACATGATGTTAGATCTACTGAAGGACCTGGAGCCTCAGGTAGAGAGACAGACAGAAACAGAGACAGACGGAAGAAGAAGAAGTGATTGGGAACGGAGGGGAGCGCTGACGAACCCTCGGCCTCAGAGAGGAGACAAGCACTCGCTGAGCTTAATTGCAGCCTCCCGGCGAGACACACACACACACACACACTCTTACAGAGCAGTGGCTGCATAAAGGGCTTGAGTGATGAAGAAAACACAATAGCAGCGATCTGACGGCTCTCCATTAGACAGAGGTGCCCGCAGGCGGCCGACCCATCACTATAACACGACTGCATGAAATATCTGAACAATATATCTCAATATATTTAAACCTTCTGACAGAGTCCAATATACAGCAGGGTTCAAACGTCTGAGAGCACACTTAAAATATCGCACAAATAAATAAGCAATTATTTTAGTATGTGATTGTGATGATAAAGACTCGGATGGCGGTAGATCCATGTGCAAGCAGTTTAATTTCAAGAGTAGTCAGACAGGCAATGATCAACAGGGGCAAACAGTAGCAAGTAGACAGAGCAAAACAGTAACAGAGACAGGCGTAGGTCAGGATCACAGGCAAGGTTCAATAACGATAGTCCAGGCAATGGTCGGGGTCACAGGCAAGAATCAGCGTCGATATAAACAGTCCAAATGGTAACAAGGCAGTCCGAGTTGTTACTAGAATAAAACTTTGCATTAAATTAATCTCAGCGATCGCTTTAAATAGGGCAGAAGCCTGCGCAAATCCAGAGCGGAAGTCTGGAAATGTTCGATAAAAAGGGGTCCGGGTAGGAATGAATTATTTGAAAAGGACCCACGTACCTGGGTTTCAATTTTTTGCAGGAATGTTGGAGGCGGAGGTCCTTAGTGGAGACCCATACCCACTGTCCGGGCTCATAAGCGGGGTTGGGTCGTCGATGGCGATCAGCCTGTTCGGTGGTGTGGCGCACGGCTCTTTGTAAGTGAATGTGTGCTGGGTTCCAAGTTTCTTCACTTCTTCGTAACCAGTCATCCAGTGTGGGTAAATTGGTGGGTTCTCCTGACCAGGGGAACATAGGAGGTTGGAATCCCAGAATACATTTGAAAGGTGTCATTCCTGTTGCTGGTTTCCGTAAAGAGTTCTGGGCGTATTCTGCCCATAACAGGTACTCGCTCCAATCTTGTGGTTTGGAATGGCAGTATGATCGGAGGAATCGAGTCAACTCCTGGTTCAGCCTCTCCGCTTGTCCGTTGGATTGCTGGTGGTAACCTGAGGTCAACCTGACATTGATCAACCTGACATTGACAAGACTTTCCACAGGCGGGAGGTGAACTGGGGTCCTCGGTCAGTGACAATGTCTTCCGAGATGCCATAGAACCGGAACAACTGTTCGGTGATGACCTTGGCGATCTTCCAGGCTGTGGGAAGTTTAGGGAGAGGGACCAGACGGCAAGCCTTGGAAAACCGGTCTATTTAGGCTTGACCACCAGAACCGGTTGGCGACTAACTCTGTGGTGGCGAGGATTCCCGGTGACCAGCGCTGGGTGTGTCGTGTATCCAATGTAACAGTCTCTTTCGAAGTGGCTCGGGTATGTACTCTCTGTCGTGCGGACAGTCTGCTGGCGAGGGGTCTTGGACTTGGCCTCGGAGATCTCCGCCATTATATTCCACCTGATGGGGGCCACGATGCGTGGTGGAGGAATGATGTATTCAAGAGGCCTTTGATCTACCGGTGTGTCGAATAGACGGGAGAGAGCCGGTAAGTTATGCTGAAATCGAATCTGGTGAAGAACAGGGCCACCTGGCCTGGCGAGAGTTAAGGCGTTTGGCGCTTCGGATGTATTCAAGATTTCTATGATCAGTGAGGACAAGGAAAGGATGAGTAGAACCCTTGAGCCAGTGCCGCCATTATTCTAGTGCTGACTTCATGGCTAGCAACTCTCTGTCTCCAACATCATAGTTTCTTTTAGACGGGGTGAGTTTGCGGAGTAAAAAGCGACGGGGGAATAAAATTAAAATTACCCTCTGCCACAGAGTCTATGAAAGCTGTTGTGAAAATAGAACGGCCATTAAATACTATGGAGACTGGCAAAGTCATAGAATGTCCTTGGGACTCAGCACTCACCCGTGAGGTCGCAGGTCGTGGTGGGCGGATGGGGCAGTTGGCTCTGATGTGACCGGATTGGCCACAGTAGAGGCAGAGGTTGTCCCGGATCCTCAGATCGCGTTCATCGTCGGTTAGATGATTCTTCCCTATCTGCATAGGTTCCGGACTGCTCTGGTTTGGGGTGAATGTGAACGGACGGGTAAGCTGGTATGCTCGTGTATGTCTTGAGCGGATGAGGTTGTCTAACTGGATGGCCAGTTCCATATACTGTTCCAGGGTTTTCCCTTCGTCTCGACAGGCCAGCTCCGACTGTAGTTCTCGTGAGAGGGTTTTGCGGTACAATGCTTTGAGGGGCTCCGCTGGCCAGCCAGTACGAGCTGCCAGAGTACGAAACTGAAGCGTGAAGTGGTTCCTTGCTTTAGGGCTAGGATCTCCTCGCTGGCATCACGCCCCCAACTGCTGCAGGAACTCGGGGTAGGTTACTTGCGTTAGCCCAATCCAGCACTCGTCCTTCCAGCAGCGAACAGACTAATGACACTTTACTTTCTTTGTCAGGGAAGCATTGGTTGCATTGCATAAGAAACCCCTTACACTTCCCCGGGGCGCCATCATACTTTTCGGGGAGTGAGACTCGAGCAGTGAATCTCAGCGATCGCTTTAAATGAAGCCCACACAAATCCAGAGCGGAAGTCCGGAAGTGTTCGGTAAAAAGGGATCTGGGTAGGAAATAAAACTCCGGGGAAGATTCCCGCTGATGTCCGTCAGAAAGTGCCACAGAGGACCGCCGTGCAACAGTGATATGCTTTTACATTTTTTATTTTTTTATGAGTTTTTTGTTTTTTTATTATTATTATTTATGGCTATATAGTTTTTATTATTTTGTATTTATTAGTTGTAGTCATTTTAGTGTTGAAATAAGTTCTATTTATATGATAATTTTTTTTATCATTTGTATTTATATATTTTTTATATTATTTATATTAGATTTTTTTATTTTTTAATATAATTTATCATATACAGTTTTAAATGAAATAGCAAAATATCTTGGCCAGTAACAGATGAGTAACAGAAGCTCTTTTTGTGTAAGTCGCTGTAGATGAAGATGTCACGTGAGGAGCAAAATGATTTTCTGAGCTAATCAACAGCATGTCACAGAGTTTTAAACCCTGAACGCTCTCTTAAAAACAGCATGACAGGAGACGCACATGTGAACACGTCCTCTGTCAGACGGCTGTAATCTCACTACACATGTGACTATGGAAAACTGCTCTGGAATGCCGCATGTGTGTGTAGCGTGTGAAATGTTTCCAGGTCACTGATGGGTTTGTGTGACAGTAAACCAGAGCTGCTCAACAATACAGAGTCCAGCAGCTGAAAACAACACAATCACTCCGTACAGGACTAAACCCATCTCAACTGCCTGAATTACTAGAACTGTCCCAAACAAAAGAGCCTTTCATCTTAGTACGACTGAAAAATACAAACGCACCATTAAAAACAGATCAATCACCTGTTTTACTACAAACGAAAGCACTTCCACACACACATTACAAAGGGAAAAATTACTCAAAATTAAATCATTAAATAAAAATATAAATAAATCATTAAATACATAGTTGAATAATATATATTTAATCATTTATGCATTTCGTTATGCATTTATGTAACATTTATTGCATATTGCAAAAAAAAATAATGTTACACACATACATGCATGGATGGATGATTAAATATTGAATTATGTATTCAACGATTAATTTATATATTTCAACATTTCTTTAATGATTTAATTTTGTGTGTGTAATCTAAACATATGGGTATGAATACACATAAACATATAAATATAATTTAAAACAATAGATTAAATAAATAAACAATAATTTATATTCTATATTATATTATTAATTTATATTATCCAATATCTTTTTTTATATTATTTGTTTATTTATTAACTTTATTTTACTTTTACTTAAATATACATTTAAATTAACTGTATCAACATTCAATCAAGATTACATTTATTTATTTATTTTTAATCGGTTTTAATTAAATTGAACTATTTATACACACACATATATATCTATATATAGACACACACTCATACACTGTATTTTCCTTAATTACTGTGTGCAAAATAAAGACAAAATAATGGTTTACAGCGGACTTAACTCCAGCACCAGCCTGTCATATTCTCCTCTGTAATAAGACATGGCATTTCCATCTGAAGGCTGCTTTGTGTAATTACAGACGGGTGGAGCAGCACAAGCTTATATACAGAGAAAAAATATCACAGGCATTAAAACCTGTCATTTGGTTTCAGATGAACAGTTTCCAGATGGTAGTTCACCAATTATCCAGAGAACAGCAGAGCGCTGCTCAGACAGGTTAGAGAGAGATTGTAATGACCAAAACTACTTTATAATTGCTCTGAAATCCATCTTTACTCTGCGTTTATGCAACGGTGAAAAAATAAGGCCTTGAGTTGCTTATTGCTTTCATTAAACAGCAGCATGAGTCATTAAACAAAAAAACAGATGTGCAATAATAAATATGATTAATAATTCTGGAGAATAAACTACTGCTCTGTGAAGTAATATGGTTTATTGGAGTTGTTGACAGCTTTGAGCATTGCTCATCCAAAACCTGTTCATTCCACAAAAAGATTTATCATAAATATGAATGGGTTTTCATACACTTGACTTTATTATGTCTCAAAATAAACTAATAAAGCGTCTATCTTTCCTCTGACAGAAGTGTGGATCTGATCTTTACAGGACTGATAAATCATGTGTCTATTTTCTGGACTGACAAATCAGATTCAGCTCTTTTCTATGTTTAAGCATTTAAGCAACAAAACCAGGAGTTTTCTGAATGTATGAAATCACACATACAGTATTCACAAGTTCAGATGCAACAGATATTCAGAAGTGAAAACTTCACTTGATTTCGGTCTTTGTGTGTTAGTCATGTGTATAAACTGACCTGCCAGGATGGCTTTTCCAGGATGGGTGAGTTTGGCTTTGCTCTTCATCCTCGGTCTGGTCCTCTCGAGCTCAGCGGCGCTTCATCTGAGAGCAGCGCGCGATCCGCCGATCATAGACTGATGACATGAGACTGCGCCCGGCCAATCAGCGGGCAGATCGGCAGACAGGGGCGTGGCTCGCAGCTCTCTCTCTCTCTCTCTCTCACTCACTCACTCTCGGCGCCACGCCCTCCAGAAACCAAACTCGATTCAAATTGGATCCGCATCAAATATCAATCTTCACTACTTCAGAAAACAGCTGAAGACTGTAGTTTAATAAATAGGCCTGTATAAATAAATCAGCAGACTGGAGGCTCAAAACCTGCAGAATTTTAAATATATAAATACATGTATAATTTATAAATAAAACAGAAATAAAAAATGCATTGTTAAAAAGAATAAAAATAAAGTTAAGCATTAATACCGAAAATAATAAAGGAAAACTATAACAAAATAAATCGAAACTGTTTTATTAAGTCACTTTATTTTCTTCTTATTATTATATTTATTAATTCATCCATTTATTTTTATGAAATTATTTGTTATTAAATTATTATTCCATTTAAGGATTGGGCCTCCGTACATGTAAACTAATAATCTGTAAATCTGTCAAAACTGTAAAGGAGCTAGTGAATCAGAATGAGCCTTTATTTAGTTAGTTTTACTATAATTATTGGTTATTATTGTTACTGCTAGTGAATATTATGCTCTAAATTGAACTAAAAGAAAAAATGGTGTGCACCAAGGTAATACTGTTTTTGATGTTGTTGTTTTGGACATGCACTACAGTGCTACTGTTTTTTTTGGATTACAGATTTAATCTGAAATAGTTTCTATGAAGTAGGCTTGTAGAAATACAAATTCTGATTCCATCGAATTGGGGAAACACTTTAGAATAGGTAAAACTTGTTAACCATTAACTGTGACTTTTCCCTCAATTAATTCTTTATTTGCTGCTTATTAATTATTAGTAGGGTTAGTTGTTAAGTTTAGGTATTGGGTAGGATTAGGGCTGTAGAATAAGGCATTGAAATGTGCTTAATTAGCACTAATAAATGTCTAATACTCTGGTAATACGCAACTAATAGGTGTAACCGTAAAATAAAGTGTTACCAAAATTGGCAATATAAAATAACTTTTCAGAAACATAATTTAACTCTGGCACTACAATGATACTGAAAACAAAACTAATCCCAATTATCAGTGATCTTTCTGCTATACTCGCTTTCGTTAAATCTTGAGCAAGAATCCAGACATGAACACACAAAACCCACACTAAACAGGAAGTGTGACCTGAAGTGACTTACGAGAGCGAGACAGAACGAACAGCACATGTAAACTTTATTCTCTGTCTGTATTCCACTTCAGTCTAAGGAGTCGCTACACACCGAGCAACCCAAACATCACTTTTTGTATTTTTTTGCATATTGTTTTCCTAAAAAATAATGTCTCTTTTGACTACAACATGACACTATAGGCAGTGCATATGGCTTGCAGTAACAAGGATGATGAACAGAACCAGAAAAAGCCTTAATAATCATGCGCAGCTACAATAAACTGACGTCCGGTTGATCTTCACATTGTAAAACTCAAATTTAGTACTGCCTTGAAATGTAAACACAGTTAATACTTGCAGAATCAAACGATTAAAAACAAATATGAGCAGACAAAAGAACCAAGAAATGAGTCTGTACCATTCACCCTAACTACAGCACGCTCCTAAAAATAAAGGTGCAATAGAAAAACCATCTCTTTCATTTAGATAAAAAAAGGTTCTTGTATGGCATCGAGAGCACCTTTATTTGAAGAGTGTAGAGTTGTTTGGGTCTAGTGTCTTTCCTCTCATCATCAGTGCCATCTCATCCATTTCAAATCAAGCATAAGTTAACAAGCAGCATGTGAGGCATGTGTAAGGAGCGCTGGGTGTGGGTTTGATTGCAGAGATGCTTTGTCATGCTTCCTGAATGCAGCACAGGTACACATTTCCCAGAATTCCTAGCGGGACAATTCAAGGCTGAAGGTTGAAGCCGTACACTGGAGGAGCGAAACCGTAAGCTGGGAAACCCGTCTGAGGAGTGACGGGTGTCTGACCACCGCTCAGCATCAGCTGTTGACCTGCACACACACACACACACACACACGTTACAAGTAACGCAAGACTACTTTTTTTAGTGCTTTGTAAAGTAATGCATCACAAGAGTCCCTTTTTATAGATTAAAAGCTCTCCTGTCTCCATGTTCCAGAATAAAAGTAAACATGCGTTATTCACCTCACTAACAAAATAACAGATTCCTCAAAATGAATAAAAACAGTCAAATGCAAAATGTGAGGCAAACCTGCAATAATTTCATATGTTAAATAAGCAAAATGCTTATTTAATGCTTTCTGCATTTAATCTAGCGCTGTCAAATTATTAACCGCAATAATACATAATATATGTGTCTGTATATTTATTATGTATATATAAATACAAACACATGTATGTATATTTTTTGAAAAATATGTTGTTTTTTATTTATATTAAATGATGTAAATATGAAATTATATAAATAAATTATTTAAATATATTTGTCATATATACTGTATGTCTGTGCATTGATATAATTTTATTAATATATACTTTTTTATATATTCAAATATTATATATATTAATATATACTGTATGTTTGTGTATTGTTATATATATATATATATATATATAATTAATTTGACAGCACTCATTTAATCCCATTTTATTAACCAATATTATTCCTGTTGACCTTTGATGATCCAATTCAATCATAAGCAAAAATGACTCAAAACAAACAAACATTAGTTTGTTTTTTTTACTGCTGCAAAGTCTTCTTCTGCGCTCTACTGTACAGATGTGAATGACATTTTTTATTCATGCTTTTGGTGTGCTTTTACATTTGCAAAAAAAAAATACTTTTTATATTAAAATCGAACAAAGCAATCCCTGCCCAGATTTACAAAGTAACCCAAGTAGCCCGTTACTTTCCATAAATAGTAACATCATTTGTTTTTTAGGGAGTAATGCAACATTGTAATGCATTACTTTTAAAAGTATCTTTTTCTAACACTGTTCATATTCATGAGCAAGAGCGTTTAATGATCTGTGATTGAAACTGAACACAAGCACTAGGTATCTGTCGAGATCAGATCAGGGAACAACAAACCTCTGGACGGGGTACTATACTACATTTCTGAAGCTTTTACTCACATTTACAGGAGAAAATACATGCTTTATTAAAAAAAGAAAAGAGAATATGGTTATGAAAAGCTGTAAATATTTAGCTACAGATAACAATAAAACATAAATTATATATATAATGTAAATACAAATGAAAGTTTAATCATGTTTCTTGCCACAGAGCAATCAGCTGAAAGCACATTTAAAGTTCTTTTTAAAATCCGTCATATAGTTTAATAATGTTTTAATGGTTATAACCCTTCTACTATGTATCTGTAGATAATAAGCATTGATGCAATAGGATTTGATGCAGTGGTTAAAAGTTATTCATATATTAACTGCGGTATAACAAATAAAGTTCATAGCCATGAATTCAGCTGATAGAAAATGTATGAAATAATAAGTTGGAGTCATTTATCCATGATAATGTATTTATGCGATTATTCATGCATGTATAATAATGTTTTTATATAATTTTATTTCAGAAGATTTCATTTTAATATTATTATAAAAATAATAATGAACCTACAAACAAATATAATGTGTAACGCTTTGCTTGAAGCTTTAATGTATATGCATTATGAAGATATTTCATTATAATGCATTATATTGCTTCATTAACAATAATTGTTGAGTTTAATGCATTCCTTGTTAGATCTGAAACCGGTTGTGCATTAGACTTTCTGCATGTGCAGCAATGATTAAAATCAGTATTATAATGGTATGTGGTAACAATTATTTATGAGATCAAAATCATTTTTTAATACTGTATATATAGGCCAGAAGCATCATTGAATGGTTTGAAGTTGTACACTATTGCTCTGATGCTACGTTTCATAATAAAAGTGAAACCAGTTGACAAGCTTAACATGGTGTAGAAATGCATGAAAGAGCTGAAGATGAGCGCACCGTAGACGATGGAGGAGGCTTCAGGAGCCTGGTCTTCAGACGCTCTCTTCTCCTCAGACTCCTGCAGTTTATCCACCTGTAAGAGACGCAGAAGTCAAAGAAGCAGCAACCATCACTGTCAAAGTGTCCTTTCACCCAAACGCTGTGCATTCAGCCGCTGTCTGAGCCGCTCATGCCCTTCACACACTCCTCTGACGGCTCATGCAAACACACAGTAAAGTCACACATCACATGCCAACATATTCACATTCACTGAAATATTCCTTTCTGCAAGCCATAGAAATATGACTCAGAAATGCCACATAGAAAACCACAATGCAATATCTCACATTTTATAAATATTTATTGTTTGAACATGTGAAATGCTAAAATAAAAGCTGCAAGACAACTGTTAATCACCAACAGTGAGATTAATGAAATATTATACTAAAACCTACACTACTGAAATTATATATATATAATATTATATTATATATTTATTTTATTAATTTATTAAATATTTTATATATATACATGAATCTAGAATATAATATTATATATGCATTTTTTTAAATACTTTTTTTAAGTATGCATATATATATATATATATATATATATATATATGTAGAATATGTTCTATTTATTTATAAAATGATATATACACACACATACATGCATTCATACATACATTTAGAATATATTTCTTTTCTATAACATTAACATAATTTTAACTTTAATAATACATGTGTATAGTATTATTCAAAGTTAACTACAATGAGGCTATTACATCTACTCTAAGTATACCAGTGATTTTATGCAGTAAAAGAATAAAATGAGCTCAAGTTTAATGTAAGAGGGATTTGCTTCCATCTGCAGGTCAGACTGGTGTCCTGCATCTGTCACCATCGAATATTAAAGAATACTAAATTAGTTTGAGACGGTTGCCTTGGTAACAGTCATAAATGATTGGTTAATGAGGACTGATGCTCGACTCCAGTGAACCACTTCACATCTTATAATAATAATAATTAGCTTCCTTTTACGTTCTCAAAGATGCACTCACACAAACAAACAAACAGGCTTATTACAGCTACAGAGCAGTGCACTGTGGGTAATCAAGCAAACTATTGAGAGACCTGTTCTGAATCTGTACTCTACATGCGCTAATGTCTAACACAGAGACGGACAGACCTTGACCTGCCGGGAAAACTCGTCCACCTGCAGAGGACCAAACTCAGGTCAGCTTTAGAGTTCATTCACAGCCGGCCGGAGCATTTCAAGACTCTCCAAGATCTTTTCATTTATCAGATCAGAACAATGTTTATCAGGCACTAAACATTCTGAATCTCCAATTAAACCTCAACAGATATATTTACACTAATAACGACTAATAAATTAATTAAATATAAGTGTAGTTATCAACAGATTTTTTCAAAAGAATAATTCTTAATGAATATTAAAATATAGTTCATGCTCAGTTCATGTTAACTCAGGTTTATTCGATTATATTAAAAGACACAACTTTAATTAGTAAATGTTGAAATTAACATTAACTAAGATTAATAAATTATTTAGTATAATAGGTGTTTTTCATTAATGTAGTTTACTAATGTTAACAAATAGAACCTATTGTACCAAAATCATTTTTTAAATAAAATTTTTTGGTTTTTTTAACACATTATTAATGTCTAAATATGACCAAAACAATGTTATTAGTCCCAAAAATGACAAAAATTCTATATTTTCAATATTCAACTGTAATTACAGTATAAAATGAGAATTTGCAAAATGTTCACATTTTCAAATGAATTATTTTTTATTAATCTATAATATAATATCTATAATTTAATAATCTATAATATCTATATTTCATAAAAAAAAATTATTGCGATTTAAAATTTTTCATGATTAATGATAACAATTTTTGTTTCTGTTTACACATTAATAACATGCAAAATAAATAAAAATGTAATAAAAAAATGCACACGCATATATATATATTCAAGGCAGATATGTCATGCTTATATATTAAATATATTTATATAACATAAATGACATATAAATATATACATGTAAATATTTTCTAAATATATACTGTATGTGTGTGTAATATGCACAGTATAAACACATATATTACATACATAAAAACCTTTGGACAGGATAAATCACAGCACTAATCACATAGCAACATATACTAAGTTCAAGAAAGGTGAGGGAATAAGGTAGAAACCCTGACTAATGTTTAAGTGGGCTTTTATTAGTAAAATCACTTCATGAAGATCATGCTCGAGCTGCTTCGATACGCACCTTGCTCAGGTACTCCCTCATCACCTGAATGAAGTACGGCATGGCAAAGTCCACGAGGCCGTGTCTCCAGGCCAGCTCCAAAACCATATCAGGAGCCAGAAGATCGTACGAGCTGAAGAGACACGCGGCAAAACACTCACGCTTTCCTTCCTCCACAAACCAGAGCAAGAGATCCTGAGCCTGACCGCCATCCTGAGACTCGGCCGCGAACTGCATCGCATCCTGATGAAGAATGAAAAGAAATCAAGAGTTCATTTGCAAAAACAGATAACACAAAAAATTCGTGTTTATTCATGGAGCTTTCCAATTAATCTCAATCAAACTGGGTTATTTTGAATTGGTTGACTTGATCTGCTCAGTTTAAAAATAGATAAACATGTAAAAACAGTAGTGGCAGTGATTGTACAAACCTTGTAGAGTTTGTCTCTCTTGCAGAGCTGGATGCTCTGAGCCCAGCGCTGGTTGCTCTTATAGAGATACGCAGCGATGCGTCTGAACTCGATGAGCTCGTGAGTCTCCAGCCTCTGAGCTAAACTCATCGAGTCGAAGTTATCGTACGCATCGATGGAGGAGCGCAGACCCTGAGTGAGAGAAGAGAGAGCCTTCAGATCACTGCAGCTGTGAGAGAGAGTGTGTGTGAGTGTGTACCTGATAGTCCTCTTCCTCTGTCAGCAGGTCATTCAGCGCTTCATTCACGGCTCTGTTGTTGTGGCTCTGCACTGATCTGAGATACGGTTTAACCAGACGCAACTGATTCACCTGGAAACATCACAGCACATTATTAAATACATAAATAAATACACAAAATAAATGAATAGTGAAATGAACAGATGAAACATTTGCCTTGGCAATTAACTGAAATAAATGTAAATTGAAGTAATAATATTCCTTAAAAAAATACAAAATAAATTAAACCTATATAAAAATATTAAACCTAATACAAAAACACGACAAAATGACTAAAACAAATTAAAAACTGCAAAAGTAAAACTAAAAGCTAATTAAAGAAATCTTATACACCATATTATTTAAATAATAATACAATAATAATGCATTACAGAGAAAAAAATGATAAATAAAATGAAAAAAATATATATATATTAGATAAAAAACACAAACTCACGTTAAAAGTAGAAATGCTGTCTTGGCAACTAATTGAAATAAAATAAATAGTTGAAGTAATAAAATTCCTCAAATTAACATAAATTAAAGCCAAGTAGAAATATAAATAATAATTTAATAAAAATTTATTTTTTATTAAAATAAAATAAAATAAAATATAAAAGTATTTTAGTAGAAAAGTAGAAAACTAACCAAAATAAATTTAAAATCAAGCAATAAAATACTAAAAATATTAAATCTTTAATATATACATTTAGAAATAATACTAATGCTAAATGACAGATTTTTGAATACAGATAGATATTTGGGTGTGTTTTACTGTTTTATATTTGCTATATATATATATATATATATATAAGTTGGTCTACCCTGCTGAAGAAGCTGACGGCTCTGCTGTGATCCAGTCGAGGAGCGAGAACAGACAGCAGATCGTTGAGCAGCAGCGGCTTATAGTCCAAATAAAACTGCAGGGATTTATAATACAGCTCCACATTCGCCACCTTCATGAGACCAACGAACACAAGGACAAGAAACATCATCCTCAGATATACTCAGATATCAAAGTCTGCATGCTTCAAACTGATGAGTCATGTGACCTTGCTGATGAGCTCTTTGAAGGAGGTGTCTCTCCAGGCGTCGGTGGGGTGTGTTATTATCATCAGGATGGCGTTGTCATACTCCTCATATTTATCATACAGGAACACAAGCTCCGCCCACAGATGGGCCTGTTCAGCCGCTCGTAACACCTGACCAATCACAACGCAGCAAATCATAAACACAGCCTTTACTGCAGTACATTCACATCATCATTAATAACCAACAGTTTCCTCACTACATCTGTCCTTAGTGGAATACTAACGAATAATTTTTTTTATATATAATATATATGTATAGTTTTTGTTTACATAACACATCATATATTTTGTAAATAATTATGTGTTTACATGTATATATTTACATTCACATAATTTATATCATATTTTTAAATATATGCAAGTGTGTATTTACATATACATAATAAATACACACAGCACACACACATATATATTATGTAAATAAAAACCTTTATTTTGGATGCACTTAATCGTGATTTTGAATTGTTGGACAGCACTGCTCATTTTATTTATTTAATCTTTTTTTATTTACTCACTCATTTGCATGAGAGATTTCACAAATCCATTTTGGCAGACGTTGCATTAAACGTCTAAAACTAATAAATTCATGGAACTCAAACCTATGACCTGGACGTTGCAAGCGTCACACCTTTCTATACAAGCCCCAGGATGAAAATAACATGGCACATGAGCAAGAGAGGCACCTTCGGGATGTTGACTCGGGACCAGAAAAGCTCCAGATGTTCCCTCATCCTCTGGGGTTTGTATTTGGAGTAGAGGATGGCCAGCTCGGTGAACATGCCCATGTGAGCACGCTCCAGGCCCAGTGCTGCCTCCAGCAGCACGATCAGCTCCTCGAAATACCCTCGGTCCTGACGCACACAGAGAAGACGTCACACACCGCACCGAGCTCATCCACAGACCCAGACCCAGAGAGCCGCTCACCTGATAGTAGTTAATGAGCTCCTCCAGTTCATCAGCGTGAGTGACGATGTGAAGACCGGAGATCTGAGCTAACCTGAACTCCTCTCCGTCCACACACGCAAAACACACCTAAAACACAGCCATTTCAGAGGGAACACAAACATTACAGGACACTACAAACCAGCTGTGAGCGATAAGAGAATAATGTTTAACACTAGAACAGGGGACATTTGAAATAAATCTAAATTACTAAAAAATAATAATAAATGAACCTATATATGCATAAAAAAAACACAACAAAATGAAAACTAAAACTATAAATATAAAACTAAAAGCTAATTAAAAATTGCATACACTATAATATTTAAATAATACAAAAACAATATTACATCACAGAGACAAAAAAAAAAATCTTTGAAATAATACAATTTTAATTACACAAACATTACAGGAAACTATAAAAGAGAATAATCTTTAACACTAGAATGGGGGACATTTTAAAATAAATGTAATAAATACAATTACAAAAAAATTAACAATAATAATGAAAACTTTAATAAATCTAAAAACAAAAGCACAACCAACTGATTAAAACAAATTTTGAAAACTACAAATATAAAACTAAAAGCTAATTTTAAAAAATGGCATACACTTTAATATTTCAATAATACCAAAATATTAAATAAATAATAAATAAAATAAAACAAAAATATTACATAGAAAACTCAAACTCCCATTAAAAGTAGAAATTACTTTTCAACTAATTGAAATAAAATAAATTGCTGAAATAATAAAATTTGATTTGCACAAACACTACAAGACGCTACAAACGACAAGTAAATAATCTTTAACACTAAAAGAAATATAATACATTCTAAACCTATACATACATATAAAAAACTAAAACAAAAGCAGAACAAAATGAATAAAACAAATGAAAAATAAAATTGAAAACTACATCATACGCAGGAATTGGGAAGTGGGATTCTATACAGTTTAGGCTGTATAGAGTTGATTGTTTATTTTGGGAGACAATGACTTTATTTATCGTGAACTTTCAGATTTACAGCTTTGTAGATTGTTTACATTCATATACAGATACATTACACACTGCATGAAAGGCAATATTGGAAACTGGCATGATGGGGGCTCTCGGTCTTGATCTCTCACCTCTTTCCATGTGCGTGTGCAGCTGGCCTTTCGTGCGCTGTCCACAGCCGCCTGAAACTCTCCGAGGTGGACGAGTGTGGACGCCAGCCGGGCGAAATTAGACACGTTATTAAACAGCAGCCGGGCGGCTTCAAACATACCCTCCTCATAACATCTCTCGCCAACCTACAGACACAAACACGTTACTGGACACAGGAATAATACAGCCCCGTGATTCTACTGCTGTCATCATGTGTGCACAATAATATTAGAAATTAATCTTAAAACAATTATGTATACATAATATATCAAATACACAACACACACACATATATTATTAAAACTTCATTTTGGATTATTAGATATTAACAACAATACAATTTCATTTTTACAGGGTATATCCAGTTAAAAAAAAACATAAAAACATTACATTTTTGTTAAAATAATATACTATATCAAATAAGCAATAAATTAAATAAAATCTAAAAAATAACTTAAACTTACTAGTATTATAACATTCATTAAATTTGATGTAATCAACTGATAAAAACAAAATTTGTCAAATTTAAGCTTAAATTAAAAAGAAAATGGAAAATATAACAATGAAAACTTAATTTAAAATTAATAAAAAATTATATATACAGGGTGGGCCATTTATATGGATACACCTTAATAAAATGGGAATGGTTAGTGATATATCAAAATGGCCCATCTTGAAAAGTTTCCCCCCTCACATATACACATGTGCCACAAACAGGAAGTTAATATCACCCAATATATATTCCCATTTTATTAAGGTGTATCCATATAAATGGCCCACCCTGTATATATAACAACGACAATAATACTGAAATAAACCACTAATATAGAAAAGAGATTCATCAGATAAGGAAGCTAGCTAATGTAAAAAGTGTGTAAATCTGCGTACTTGCTGTATGTGAGCGTTGTTGGGGCCGTTGATGAAGTCCTCCAGCTCCGTCAGACGGTTTGTTTTAGCCAGAGCAAAGATAAGCTCCGTCTCCACGTACGACTCTCTTGCTTTCTTCCTCGCCATTTGAAGAAACTTCACCAGATCCTCCCAGTTCCCTAAAAAAATTTGTTTAATCAATTTTTTCATCTATTTCCACATCAGTTTGTTTACGCATGTTTGAGGACAGACCAAGCTGAAAAAAATGGGGTTTGACTTCCAGCACTGACTGTTAATATTCAATGTTACAGTGGGACGACAACCTAAACAACCTAAAATCAGGTTTGGTATACATGTATAGTTGGATTTATGTACTGCATCTATTTTAATATACCCTGCTGTTCAAACGTTTAGGATCGGTTTGCTTTTTTAGAGAAGTCTTATGCTCATCAAGGCTGCGTTTATTTGATTAAAAATAATACTGTGAAATATTATTACGACGTAAAATAATGGTTTTCTATTTTATCTGTAAGATTCCTCTAGGACCGATCATCTCACCATTTCTGCTGGCAGCATCGACCACCTCCATGTATGCAGACGGCTCTCCAGCTTTGATGTAGGAGTCGATGGCCTCTTTGATCAGACCAGACTGAAGCTGAGCCTGAGCCAGCCGACTCCAGACCGAGCCCTCTGCACAGCGCTCCGCGAACTCATACGCCCGGTCCAGATTACCCATGTGCTCGATCAGAACCTGCGGGACAGAGCTTCAGTCCAGGCGTCTGTGTGCAGACCGTCACGTGATCGTGCGTTTACGTACCTGGATCGCTGAGGTGTTGACGTCAAACTTCTTGAAGATGGAGAAGGCCTCTTCGAACAGCTCGTTGCTGATGGCGATGTTGGCGATGTCAGGAGCGTCATAGTTGTCCAGCCGGTTGATGTACTCCATGACCCGCGTCCGGTCTGCTTTAATGGCCGTCAGGATCAGCAGGTTCTGCAGGTTCCTGATGCAAAAGATATTGTCATCACTGTCATCACATACAGTCAATGAATAATCTACATCAGGGGCCAGTCACATAAGCTCAGCCACCCTGCTAACTGTGTCTTAAGTTGTGTTTCCAACACTGTCCCAGAACAGTTGAACACAAATATTGGAGTGTGTTCAGCACATTTACGGAGGACTGATTCCTGAAGCTGACACTGAGGCTGTGCACAGAGACTAGAAAGAGAGGAACAGTCTGCTGCTGACCACTCACCACCAATACAATGTAATGTAGTACTATTTTATAATATATGACATAACATAGCAAAATAATAATGAAAATATGATGCTCGACACAGCTATTCTCCAACTACTTCAATCTTCCGGTCAGTCCTTTATTTGCACATCTGTGTGATTTTTCCAATGCATTTTATTCATTATTTATTACATTTGGACAAGACCGACCTGTGTTCACTGAAGATGGAATTCTCTAGAACGATCTTCTCCAGAAGTTCGATGAGTTCGTTCGGCAGATCGGCCGTCATAAAGGCCTTCACCGTCACAGACACCTCCTCTGGGTCCTGTGTCTCCGGCAGAGCTGTCTGAACCACCTGTGCACACAATCCTCATCAATAACAGCTCAGTGATCACACGCTGAATGATATCTGTAGATGTTTCATGCCTGATCTATCAGCGGCCGTCTGTAAGGGTTCGTCTCCTGCAGAACTTGAGCCCAGAGATCTGGATCTATCCTCCGCACCAGATACCGAGACTCGCTTTTAAACAGGGAGTTTTCATTGCACACCTACAGGAGACAGAAAATACTGTTTTAGATTTCTTAAGCAGTAAATTAGTATATTATTATGATTTCTGAAGGATCACGTGTCACTGTAGTAATGGAGTAATGATGCTGAAAATTCAGCTGAGCATCACAGAAATAAATAGCATTTTACAGTATATTCAAATAGACACTGGTTATATTAAATTGCAAAAATATTTCATTATTTTACAAATTTTACTGGATGTTTAGTCAAATAAATGCAGCCGTGGAGAGCAGAAGCCACCTGTATGAGCTCCAGGTCACACTGTCCTCTCTCGTAGGCCACAAAGGCAAGGTGCGGGTCTCTCTTCTCACAGTATCGGCCCACAATCACGCTGTCGTAGTGCAGGTTTTCACGGAGGAAGCGCTCAGGATTGTTGTTACTGTCTATGTAAATCTTTGCCAGTGCATTGTGGGTAGCGGGTTCTTCACAGCCCTCCTGAACACGAGATTCCAGCCAGGACAAGAGCAGCTTCAGGCTGGAGAAAACAAAACACTGATGGATCCCACTCTGGGAAATATAGGTATTAAAATTATTTATCTCAAAATATTTCATAAGAAATAGTTTTTCATATATCATCTGTTGCAATAAAAATGCATTGTATGGATCAAAATAATTTATTTCTATTTTATGCCAAAAAATAATTAGGTTATAAATATAAAAATATATCAAAACGTAATATCTGATTAGTTATATGCCTTGCTAAAAACTTTAAATAGGATTTTCTTTCAATATTTCGATTCAGATTCCAGATTTTTTAATAATTGTATCTCAGCCAAATATGGTCCTATCCTAACAAACCAGACATCAATGGAAATATTTTTTTTAAATTTATTTAGCTATTATGTCTATATTTTGAAAAACTGACTATTATGACAGGTTTTGTGGTCCAGGGTCACATATCATTATATGCAGGACAGGAACGGGGTCAGTTACCGGTTTCTCTTCTCCACTTCCTCCACCAGCTGGTCAGTGCTGAAATCTCCTCGTACGGCCAGGATCAGACTCTTGATGGTGTCCTCGGAGCAGTCGACGTCCAGCAGACCTCCCACAACCACCGGCAGCCTGCTGGGATTGACCTGCACCAGACCAAACACACACACAAGCTCTCCAGATCAGCAGTGTGTGTGTGTGTGTGTGTGTGTGTGTGTGTGTGTATGATGAGCTCAGGACTCTCACCGTACCTTCTGTACGTAGATCTCTATGTACTTCTGCAGGCTGTTACGGTACAAGTAGAGCACGAGGTCGTGGACGAAATCGAAGCGGTCACACACAATGATGAGAGGAAGCTGATCGGTGAGTTTGGCTTCCTGCGAAACAACACGACATAAACCTGATTGCAAACACAAATCGAGTCCATCGAAACAAAGCTATATTCTATTGTCAAAAAGAATTTGAATGCATTTATATATTTTAAAGAGTGTGAGACACAATATAAAATTACACATAAACATTATATTATTAATTATTTTAATCAAAGAGAAGTGGAAAAAGGGGGAGATTGTTATGAATTTAAATAAACTGTTAAAATGTTAAAGTAAGCTATTTATTCTCATGAAGTCAACTAAATTCAAATTATACATTTTTTTAAAGTATATTCAAGCCAGCCTTGCATGTTAATTGTTATTAGTTCAGTCAATTAAAATAAACGTAATGTAAAAATGTAAATATAAGCCGATGTTTATTTTATTTTAATTTAATCAGTAAACAATTCATTGTTATTTAATGGTGTTATTATTTGCATTACCATAACTCATCAACTGTATTAATATAACGCCTATAAAAGTCACACATATGAAGACAGATGCACTGTACTGGATTTACTGATGCATGTTTTTCACTGAAAGCATCAATGGTTTCTCTCTCACGTACCTTGAGGAAGTTCTTGACGCGCTCGGCATCATAGCAGTTGCTCTCTCGACAGATGCGCTCCACCTCTTTGATCTGACCCGTCTTACACGCCGCCTGAATGTACTTGAAATGCACTTCGGGGTCCTGACTGAAGTTCACGATTGAGCCCAGAAAATAAAACAGACCTGAGCGAGACACACAGAAATGAGGAGTTGTTCAGCACTCCAGCCTCACAAACACACACACGGTCGAGAGCTGCTCACCCTCGTAGCTCTTGAACGACTCGAAAAGCTCCACCAGGGTCTGCGTTCCCAGCTGCTCGTGGTACTTAGTCGCGATCTGAACGCTCAGCTGCAGGTTCTGACGCAGGTTTGCAGCCAACATGGCCCTCAAACACTCGATAGAGTCACCGACAGACAGAGAGCCAAAAAAATTCACCAGCCACTGACACAGAGAGACAGAGAGAAGGAAAACCAAGTGTTCAGTGCTGCTCTGACGGACTTTTTATTCAAATTTAATCACGTAAACATTTGAATTTAAAAATATTAAAATGTTAATTAAAAATGTAAAATTTTGAATTTAAAAATAAAAAAAAGTAAATTAAAAAATGTGAATCAGAAATGTATAATTTTGAATTAAAAATCTTTAAAATTTGAATTACAAATAGAGAATTGATTTATAAAAAATGTAAACATATTAATGTAATTTTTTATTTAATTTAAAAATGTTAAAATTTTTTAATTAAAAAAAGTGAATTTAAAAATGTAAACATTTGAGTCATACATGTACAGTTTTGAGAAAAACAAATTTTATCATTTTATCATTTTATAAATTTTTGTCATTTTAACAAGAAATTAAAAAATATTAATAAAAAAAAAAAGTCATTAAAAAATGTAAAAAAAATTTATTTAAAAAAAGTAAAATCAAGTGAAATCAAAGATTTTAATTTAAAATGTTCCGAGTAGACAATGACTGTTTTTAACCTCAGGAAACTCACATAAAAATACACATATTACACATAAAATCACACAACAAAGCACTTGCTGAGTCCTTCAGCTCACACACACACACCTCAGGGTTGAGCAGGTGTGTGTGTACGATGGCCCGTTTGATGTCATAGGGGTCGCTGTAATGCTCCAGAGCTCTCTGCAGTAAACCAGCTTTCTCACACAGCTGAGCGATGTGAGCGCGCTCGTAGTGAGTGAACATCTGATTCCCCAGGATCGCATCTGCTACCTGAAAACACACACAGACAAAACATATGCTTCTGGTTTTAAAATCATGATGTAACGCGCATTTTTGGACAATCAAACTCTCTCATTATAAAGTAAGAATATATATAAATATAAATATTAGATGGAACACAAACTAAATAAAATACATAAATAAAAGTAAGAAATGTTAATATTGTTAATATAGAACTAAATATAAAAAATTATAAATAAACTTAAAAATATTTATAAATAAAAAAAGCTAAAAAGCTTTTGTTTACATAATATATGAGCGTGTACTGTGTATATTTATTATGTATATTTAATAATGAATAAAATTGTGCATATCACGATTAATCGCTTGACAGCACTAATAAATAATTATAAAATATAATTACTATAATAGGATATAAATAATACAAAAATAAAATAAGAATATAAAAATAGTTATTAAGTGGTTAAAATGAAAAAATAATTTAATTAAAAATAAAATAAAATAACACTGGCTCTAAGATGGTCTCCGGTATAATTATATTATTGTTGTGCCACTCATGTTGGCTCATCATCTTATATAATTATTCAGTGTGTGTATTGGTGTGTATGATTGGTTCACCTGAGGGGCGTGAATAAGGTTCATCTCCAGGAGGCGTGTTTGCAGAGGCCCCTCCTCCGGCCGGTTGTTCTTCAGAGCGTCCAATAGGAATGAAGTACACTGCTGCACTAGATTCCCCTCCATAAAGACATCCACCACCTCAAACACACACAGGGTCAGTGATGAGCGCAAGTCAGGTGTGAAGCAGAGCTATTTTTAGAGATCTGGCAATAGTTTTCATTAATATTTTACAGTTTTTGAAGTAATATTTTTGTACGTTTTTTTTTTTTTTTTTTTTAATTATAATTTTTTCATTTGAATTTAAGTTTTAGTAATTCATTTTCTTTATATATTTTCAGATTTATTTGAATTTTACTAGTTTATAGTTATTAGTTTTATATTTTAGTTTTTTATTATAATTTAAAAGTTTTAGTAACTAATTTTTACTTTTTATATTTGAAAATTTACATTTATTTATTTGCTTTTTAAAAAGTAACACATTTTTTTTTTATGGTTTTAGTTTTAGTTAACTAGAAAGTGAATCTGAAGGGGCACAAATGTTTGTGCACTAGATTGATTTCAATGATAACTGAAACGAGCGTCTTTGATACCTGGTTGATGTTGACGAGTGGTTCTTCGTCCTGAACCAGCATCTGAGCGAACTGAAGGCCCTGATCAGGACCGGATCTCATCACACTCCTCAACAGCATCACCCAGTCTGGAGAATATCCCATCTGCCCCGAAAACAACACGTCAATCACACCAGAGCAGAGACACAGATGAGACCAGAACAGAGCATTTGAAGGGAACGCCGTACCTTCTTAGCATAGAGCACTATCTTCTGGAACTGACCCGTCTCAGCGAAGCACTGGATGACTTTAGCAGGAACATTCGCTCGCAGATAAACGCTGAGGGCCAGAGTCACGTCAGCCGCCTTCACCAGATCACCCAGCTCCTCCGAGCACTCCAGCTGCAGGGCATCATGGGAAAACCATTACTAACCTCCCAGCAGTCCAACACTCAAGAGTCACTTTCAGGGTTGTTATTGTTGTCTAATCCTTACAAACACTTTTGGGAAACTGAAATTTAACTTATTGAATTAAATTTAAAAATTAAAAATTAAATTAAAATTTAACTTATAATTTTAAGTTAACATAACTTAATGTAAACAAAATAAAAAAGTTGTTGCCTTTATTTAACAGAACGGAATAAATGAGTTTCAGTCAGATAAAAATCCATACAGAAATGTAAAAGCGATAAATAAAAAAATAATATACATTTTAAAAGTGCACAACAAAATGAGTATAACTTTCAAATTAAAATTATAAAAATTTATAAAAACTTAAAATCTTAAAGCTCATTTAAAAAATGTATAAATACTCTTATAGTCGAGGCATTAATCCAACCCTCAAAAGTTATAGTTAACTAATACTAAACAGCAATCAAGCTGACATCAAAGAAAAATATATTATGGACGATTAAAATATAAGTATTTGAGGAAAAATTTAAACCTAAACTTAAATGAAAACACTGCCTTGACAACTACAAGTTTTCAATGTTAACAGAAATGTTAAAGAAACTTTAAATGTAATATTTGTGGTGAGGTTGTGAGGATCTGTCAAAAACTGCTGACTTAACTTAACTTAATTTTCCATGCTTTAAAAAAATGCACAGATGAACCGAAAAGAATGAATGAGTTGATAAATAAGGAATAGGAAAGAGTGATGAATACCTTCTCCGCTTTGAGCCATTTCTCCAGGAGCTGTGTTCGTCCCTGCTGAAGCACCGGCCTGCAGAGCTCCACCGACTCCAGCTTATTGAGCTGACCGCGGTCCAGAAGAACTCCAAAGTACTGCAGCAGAGGAGACGGCTGACTGCCCTGAGCCGGGACGCCCTGGAACCGCCGGATCGTCTCTGCTGTCCGCAACACACCCTGAGAGACAGAGAAGAAGAAGAGAGCGTGTGAGTGCAGTTAACACAGTGTAGACCAATCTGGACCAAGAAGAATTACAGTGAAATGTTCATTTAAAAAAGCTGGACAGTGATTCAGTGTGTGTGTGAGAGAAAGTGTGTCTGTGTGTGTGTGTTTCAGCAACCTTGGGAGCTGACGCAGCGACTTTGGCGGCCTCAGTGTAGCTGCTCTGAGAGAAGAGTGTGTTGAACTTGTGTGTCAGGAGCTCCTCGGCTCCGGGAAGATCGCTGCGTAACGCCAAACGCAGCGCCAGCTCGGGATTCTGCAGCACGTTAGTCACATAATTTACCACATTCTCCTCCTCCACACACACGGACAGCACCTAAACACACACACACTTCAGTGACACACGTGAAGCAACTAAACACGCAGAAATAAAAACAAATAAACTGAAACTTTTGGACAGATTGGGCTGAAAATCTAAATTTTAAAAACATTTTTATAATAATAATAATATTGTTAAATCTTATTTATTTGTTCACTTATTCATAATTATATTTCATTATAACTTTGGACATCTTGATTCTAATCGGTCAACTGTCTTTTTAAAAGCATTATTTTAATTATTGAATTTAATTATTATAATTATTTATTTATTTATATTAAGTTAAAAAAACACCTCCAAAATACTTGACTCTCATTGATGAATTTTACTTTTAAAAGTTTGTATTTTTAATAATTGTACTTTTTATTTATCTTTTTAAATTTGATCAAATAAATAAATATTTAATTGATTTTTATTTATAATTGTAAAACTTTTAAATATAGAAATACTTAAAAACGGTTTCTATAATTATAATTCATTTTAAATCACTTTTAGATTTAGTCACAGTTTTATTTATTTCTTTATCTAATTTATTATTACAGCTGTTTCACAGAATAAAATACTTCACAATCAATCAAGCACATAAATAAATAAAAATATATATAAACCAGATAGATGTTGTAATAATAATAGATAATAACAGACCAACCCAGTTCAGTTGTTGTTTAAGAGTTATGTGCTCATGCATCAGTAAAGGACATATAAAATGCACAATGCTGGACTCCAGAAGCGTGTTAAAGCACGCATGCTGTTAATGGTTTTGTCCTGTTTTCTTGTGCAAGCCACAGGTTTGAGTGTAGTGTGTACCTGCCCCTTCTTATTGACCCCGATGATCCCGGATGTGCTCTCGTGAGCCGCCGTGACGAATATGGTTTCAGCGCTGATGCGGTTCATGTAAATACACACGCCAGACTCCAGATCATACATGTGAAAATAACCGTATTTAGTAATGAGGTAGATGACGCCGTGCTTAGTGCCGACCTGAGAGAGAAAACACAGGAGTGAACATGTGATCAGTAACTCATCTGTCAGCAGATTACAGAGTACATCAGAGCCAAGAAGTCTTTTTTACCATTCATTCTCCCCATGTTTTATATATATATCATTCTATTTTACAGTTTATGTTAAATATTAGCTTTTTATTAACTCTTAACACCACTGCAGGTCTTACATTAAGCTTGTGTAATGCACAATATGGTGCACAAAATATAGTTTATGCTTCTATGCTTTTTAATATCAATGTGGCACATTTAATGGTCAGTTTAAAGCAAGTTAGGTCAAATGTAATCTAGAAAGTAATGAGAACACATTACCTAAAATGATACCACTTTAATCATGTAATCTGAAAAATATGCATATACACACAAATATTTAAGTATTTTGAGAGCATGGTTATATCAAGACGTTTCATGGGAGGGGGCGGGGCTAAAAACTGTGACTGCTGGAATTTCTCCACAGCATCATGGGTAATGTAGTTTTTACCATTTATTCTGCTATTGCAGTTTTTTAACTGCTTACACTCATAAAAGGTTTCTGAAAGCTGCCACTCAACTCAAGAACCACACAACAAATACAGAGAAAATTCCGACTGATGTCTGTATAGAGCGGTAAAGGTTAGACCTGCATGGCCACGGGAAAGTCTGTCTGCGCTTCGGGAGGGAAAAACACGTCCACTGCTTTCTTAGTGAACGGCTGGTTACCGGCTTGAGGCTGACCGACCTCAATGATGTGCAGCTGGAGAAGACAAAACACAGCTTCACACTCCAGAAAAACCACATGAACACATTCAGTTCAAGAGCCGTGTGAATGTGAAGCCACCTTTCCTCCAGCCTGGCCTCTGACGGCGAAGCAGAAGAGCGTCGAAACGTTTGGGTTTCCCTCCAGTTTGTAATTTCCAAATGCAGCCGCGTGACCCTCGATGGGCTGAGAGACCTTACGGTCCACAGAAAACAGCTGCATGGCGCCGACCACACGGTTCTGCTGCAGGAGCCCGAGACAAAACTCACCTTCACTAACACTTACATTACATTTATCTAGTCACAGTAAAGACATTTTGTAAATGTTACAAAAGATTAAGAATGCTTTCTGTCCATCTGTGAATCCTGAAAGATAAAATGTATCAGTTTTCACAAAAATACTGTTCTCAACGTTTATAATTATCAGAAAAGCAAATATTAGGATGATTTCTGAAGGATCCTGTGACAATGAAGACTGAAGAAAATTCAGCTGCGCATCACAGAAAGAAATTACATTTTAATCTCTAAATAGTTTTTTTCTAAATAGCTTTTTGCTTTCAGTATTTTAGCTTGTTCCTCTTATTTCATGTTATTTTCATTCAGTATCTATACTCAATATTTAACTTTAATAACTGAAGGTTTTTATTAGCTGATTTGTAATCGCTTTAAGATGGAAAAACATTAAGATAAAACTATACTATACATCATTATTAAAAAATACAAATACAACAGTTATTAAAAATATAAAAAAATTGAAAAATGTAAGCTCACGATGAAGATTCGATGATGACTAAATAAAAATAAAAATAAAAAAATTATATACCTTAAAAATAAAAAATAAAAAATATATATTAAACCAAAAAAAAAAACTAATAACAGAATTGGAAGAAGTAAACTCAAAATTATGATATTCTGACTAGAGTGTAATATAAAAAAAAAATATTTATTTTTTTAGGGTTTTTTTTTCCCATGGCAGAAAGAGACCTATAAACTTCAGAGAATCATCAGAGAAACATGAAAAATGAGTGTAGAATCAGTTCAGTCGCCTCAATATATCACCCATCGAAGTGCTGCTGCAGCAAAACTAAGATGAATTACCTTCATATACACACACACACACACACACACCTGCGCTGATATCCCGATGAGCAGGAGCCACTTCTGCTGCTCGTCTGTTCTGTAGTTGATGATCTGGCATCCCGCGAGGCTGGCGTGGCGTTCAAACATCTTGATTGGCTGAGAGTCCCCTTCCATGCTCCAATGATAGACGGCCGTGTCCGTAACCAGGGCGATGGTGTTAACCGAGATCCACCTCCAGAACAGCACTTCTTCCGTCGTGGTGTGAGCCTTCACCTTGCTCTTCATCTCCATGTTGAAGATCTGCAGCGTCCGCGCCGCTGAGGACACACACCATATGAATAACCCTAACATGCCTTTCCTTTAGTTTTATGCCTTAAAATGAGCCAAAAACATCTCGTTTACGAACGTAACCCACGTTCCCTGAAGGAGGGAACGGAGACGTTTCATATGAGAAATCACCAGAGAGACCAATTGCCTTTGCGCTTCACATAAAAATGAATATTGGCATGCAGTATTCAGGTGCACCTAATCACTATGTGAGTATAAGAGGACATGAATGCAGTGCACTTCCAGGTTTTTACTGAGAAGCCGAGTAAAATACAAGACACAACAACTCTAAGGCTGAGTCTGCTTCCTCCTGGGGCAGAGCTTGTAGAGGAAGTGCGTGGTAGGAACCTTGAGGGCTGGGGTCTCAGGATAATCAGCCGGGCCGAACTCTGGGCACTCTTGGTCGACAGAGAATGCTTGTAGATCCCCTACCCTCTTGATGGAGGCCAAAGCAGTCAGGAGCGCTGTTGTCAGCGTAAGGTATTTCGACGGCAAATGTCAGTGTCTGTGATTAATGTTGTGTTCCTCTGTTTGATCCACTCTGATTATTTTTAAAAACCCTTTATTGAGAATCTCTGCATCTCCCGTGACCTCCTTACCTGCACAACCATAGCTGTAGAAACAGACTAGACCGGATCATGTGATCACACATCTGATTACAGATAACACATAGTAGAGCAAGTATAATAGGTTCATGAACCCGCATGAAGAAAAGATCAAGAGCGGAAGATTACCTGGAACTTACAGTCTGAGGACTTTAAAGAGTGCTGGCTTTACTTCCTCAAACACGTGACTCAGCTAAAATGTCTTTAGATACAAAGATTTGTTTTTACTGTGTAATCAAAATAAAACATGTACTGAAAATTAATTAAATTATGAAAGCGCAAAATTTTATTTTTACTAAATTAAAGCAAATAAATATATGTAAAAATACCATTTAAAAAATTAAAATAAAATAAAATATTTTTTTAGAATAATAAAGGTAATATATAAATACTTAAAAATGTAATAAATTTTTAGCAAGTGGTTTTTTATTTAATATTTATGAATAAAAAAGTAATAAAATATATAATTAACTAATAAATAAGCTAATATATAAATAAAACAAAAAATCAATCAATCAAAGAATATATATATATATTAGCGGACAATTGATTGCATCCAAAATAAAAGTTTTCGCTTGCATACATTATATCTGTGTACTGTGTATATTTATTATTATACAGTATATATTTTGACAATATATATGTACATGTATATATTCATATATATATATATATATATACATATATATATATTATACATAAATATATATTTTTTTATCTACATGCATGTGTTGTGTTTGCATTCAAATTTTTATTTTGGACTTTGTTTGGCAGCACTTAAGATAATTAAATAAAATTACATAAAAAATTAACAAAACATTAACATAAAACCATTAAATCATGAAATAAAAATGTAATTCATTAATAAAATAAATCCAAATAAAATCTACCACACCCTAACTCAAACAATGTATTTTTACAATGAAATATGTATATGTAGTTTTTAAATAGTTTATCCAAATGAGGATATCCCTCGATTTCCATAAAAGGAGGTTTTGTAAGGTTTCGATCATTCTTGTCACCAAAATAAAGTACAAACACACACAGCACTCATGCATATGTGAGGAACCACGGTCAATCAGCCTTCACTCAACAAGACGTTTACACACATATGAGACGTTATATGTGTCCCTGGAGCACAAAAGCAGTCATAAACAGCACAGGTATATTTGTAGCAATATACTGTAGTATTCGTCAAAATTATGCATTTTTCTTTTATGCCAACACTTTTATTATTTTGTGCATTTCCAACCATGAATACATCAAAACTTCATTTTTGATTGGTAAGAACTTTTAATAACTTTAAAGACGATTGTCTGACTATTTAGATTTTCCCCTCCAGATTTTCTAATTGTTGTCTCTCAGCCAAATATTGTCCTATCATAACAAACCATACATGAACGGAAGCTTATTAATTCAGCTTTTTTTGATGTATAAATCTCAATTTAAAAACACTGACTGGTTTTGCGCTCCAGGGTTACATATCTATGTGTGCCGTCAATCGGAGCACAACGACTGACAGGCATCATTCCAGAACGACGGAGAAACTCACCATCTTCAGACAGAGCAGAGTGAGAGCGAGAGCAAGAGCGGTTTAGTGGTTAGAGCGAGAGGTAAGATTCTGAGCGTATCAGAGAACAGCGTGTCAGACTGATTGGGTCTGGTTTGACAGGCACCTTTCAGAGCGATGACTTTGCTGGCCGGGTTCATGATGGCGCTGTCTGCCGTGATTGGCCGGCGGATCGGGCTGCTCGGGTCACTCAGGTCCACGATCACCACCTGGTTCTGCTCGCCCACCTTCTCTCGGATGCAGATGAAGCGGTCCGACTCCATGGTCAGGCAGCTGAAGCCGATGCTGGCTGGATTCACCCCCAGCGTCTGCAGCTAGAGAGAGAAACACACATATCCTAACTAGCTGATACAACACCAATGCAATCATCATTTTATGACTTTTAAATAATTAAATACAAATTTTAAAAGTAAAATTAAGATTAATAAATGTAAAAGACTTTGAGAATATGACATTAATAGCACATTAAATCATAGTGTATATTTTATTGTTTTTTTAATATTAGTAAGCACTTCATTTGGATAAACTGTAAACATTGCACATGTAAAAAAAAAAATAGAAATGCACAATTAATATAAGACTTTTTAAAGAATCTAAATAAAACAAAAATTAAATCATAAAATCAATTCTATCATATGAAATGTCTAAATCAAACAATTACAACAAATGTATAAATCACTAATTATTAAATAATAAATGCTACATTATAACAAACAATTGTAAATAATAAAAAATAAAAAATAATTAAATAATAAAACACAAATATACAAAATAAACACTAAAAATGTATTAAATCACAAAATTATAAAAAAATAATTATAGAAAAAATAAAACAAACAATAAAATTAATAATAAATATTTTAAAATATTCTAAATTAAACACAAACTAATCATAAAATGTGAGCTAAAATGTAATCCTAATGAGCAAAGTATAACTATTTATTTGATTAGTTTACCTGCATGTCATGCGAATCCTAATTGTGTCATTGTAATTAAAATATATACAGTGCCTTCCACTAATATCAGCATCCTTGGTAAATATGGCTATGAAAATTAATCTTTGTTGTTCTTTTTTTTATATTTCATTAAAATAAAATAAACCTATCATTGAAGTAAAACTATTTATTGTTTGGTTGTACTCCTCCATTGTAGCCAACATGCATTGGAGAAAAACATTTATTTTATCATAAGATTTTCTCCCCACGTTCAATTGTTTTACTTTAATGATAAGTTCGAATTTTGTGCATTTGTGTGCTCAGATTTACCAACGGTGGCAAATTCCTGCAACAAGCATCGAGTGATAAAACATCTCTAATGTTAACCAATAGTTTTAGCTGTGCACTTGATGTTCTGACACAACCTTTGATATTTACTCTCAGCACGACTGTAGATAAAACACTAAACAAGGCTGGATCACAGACGAGGCAGAGCTCACGTTCTTCGGGGCTCCGGAGTTTCTCTGAATGATTCGCTGCTGAGAAACACAAACCTGCCGTCCTTCTGATGGGAACACACGCTTACGCAAGAATACTGTAGAGCACACACACACACACACACACACACACACACACACTCACTGAGTCAGAGGAAACAGATCCACAACTCTTTCCTCCCTTTCCTTGTCTCAGCGACTCCCTCAAACACACACACACAGATAGAGGAGTGAGTCTGTGTTTAGTGCTCTAATGAAAAAAACACACCTGTCAATCAGAATAAAATTCTTTTTTATTTTCTTTTTTTCTCTATTTAGCCCTATATGTTAACTTAATATTTTTCATGTTTAAGTTTTTCATATACTACTTATTGTGCTTAGATTTACTGATCACCAGATCACTAATGTTTTTTTAACAATAACTGCATGCTCAAATCAAAAATCTTTGTTTTTGTGCTGCAAATGAATACACACTTTTAAACAACACACGAGTCATTTGTTTTTTACAGGCCAACATTTCCAGATGAAGAGCTCCATTGTCAGCTTGAAAATGTAAATATCTGTCTGTCTCTGATATACTGTAATTCAAACACACCTAATCTGATGATTTAATGCAAAGACGAGGAAGGCAAGCGCTTTAGACATATTATGTAACGGGACTCATTTGAATGAAGCTGCTAATTTATACACGTCTACAGTTTCATACTTTGTAAAATGAAAACAGTTATAAAAATGAAATATACTGTATTTATATATATATATATATATATATATATATACACACACAAACCCACTCACTTAGTCAACATCACCAACATTACCATGATTGTAACCTAAAGCTAAAATAAGAAAAGTTTTAATACAAATTAAAAAAAAAAATCATTAAAATAAAATGTACTTAACATGAATGAAATCATAAAATTTAAATGAATCATTTTAAAATAAAAATAATTAAAAAAAACACTTGCTGAAAATTAAATGTAAATATTCAAATAAATTAAAAAGACAATTAAAATAAGACTTACTAAAATTTTAAATAAAAAAACTTGCTAGAAATGTAGTTTGAAGTTTGTATGTACTCAGTATGTTTGTTGCTGAATCAGGTGTGTGTGTTTGAGTGAAGGGTTAGATGTTATTGTACATACAGCAGCATCAGAGCTGTGTGAAAAGTGCTGCATCTATGAGACGTCCTCACTAAAGTCCCACGAGACTCGGGATGTAGTAAGCTCCAGATGTCCACTCACACACACACACACACACACACACACTAATCATTTCCGACGGGCTCATCTATGATGATGATGATGATTGGTCTCGGAGCAGGATGAGATGAAGCAGACTCTCTCTGTCTCTGTCTCCATCTCTTCCGCTTACTCATCTCTTACTGCAAGACATTTACACTCATGCATCTGGGAAATATATTTTTTTTATTCAAAATGAATTCAAACAAGAACATTTGATAATTATGGGAAAATCAAAACCATGACTGCTTGTTAAAGGAATAGTTCACCCAAAAATGATAATTCGGTCATCATTTACTCACTCTCGAATAGATAGAAACCTGCATGAATTCCTGTAGTATTTTTCCCCACTATAGAAATCAATGGAAGTTTATCTAGACAAGTTTTGTTAATCCTAAACCAGTGAAAACTGTGTCTTTGTGCATCCTCTTAAGGTGAAAACAAAACATGGTTACCGTAGTTTAAACAAAATATGCAAAAATTGGTTGTACTGCACTTGAACTATAGTAAAACCATGTAAAACATGTTTTCTTAAGGGATTTGTATTTTTGCATTCTTTCTTTGTACTTTGTTTTGTTTTTATAGCCGAACTGTACTGGATTAATGGTTTGACATATATTTTATATATAAAACAATTAATTCAGATGTGTAATACACATAGTTACAACTGTCCCAACTAAAGGATATGCCCTTGTAAATATTAGAGGAAGAACTTAAACTTATTGCTTTGGCAACTAACTGTAACAAATAGAATTAAAATAATATAACTAAATTACTAAATTAAAGCTAAATGTAAATATTTAAAAATGGATAAAAAGTACAAATGCACAATGAATTTACTAATATTTCATTTTAAATTAAATAGAAAGTTAATTCAAAACATAAATCTATAATATTATATAAATAAATAATTCAGATTCTAATCATTTTTAATATTTTATAAATGTCAAATATTTATTTTTTCATATTTGGTATCTTCAGTAAAGAATATTTCATTCATATTCTGCTCAAAACACAATCGTGCTAGCAATGAAGTCAACTACAGATATTTATATTTATACTTTGAGTGTGTGTAATAGTCCTCTGAGTGATAAACATGCTTCCTCTTCCTGCTCGTAACTTCATTAGCCAAAACTCGATTGGGTTACAGCTTTACATCAGCAGCCAATCAGAGCACAGGGAAAAATGACACAGCAAAAAATAACCTCTTAAGCATGAGCAGAATGGTATATAGTATTATAAATAAAGTAATTTCATTAGTAAAAATAAAATAAAAATAAAAAACAATTAATAATAAAAAAAATATCTTAATAAAAATATAAAAAGTAAAACAAGTCATTTAAATAAAAAATAATAAAATAAAATAAAGCCATTTACTTAAAAAATAATATCAAAATATTTTTTTCATTATAAAACAAAGTAGTAAATAATTAATTAATTAATTGAAATAATAGAGCATTTATGTAAAATCCTGTGTTATGTTTTGAATCATAAGCTTCTGTCGATCTATAAAGAAGGGATCTGAAAGACAAGTGAAGCTGGATATATTTATATCCGTGTGTTTGTTCCTTTTCCAGTTCAGCATATTTATAAGACATGAGCAGAATGAACAGTGTCTGTTTATGAAAGCACACACACACACACACACACACACGGAGTTCCATTCAGGATCAAACTGTATCAATATAATCCAGCTCTGAATGAACTCAAACTCAAACACACGTTCAAGACACAAAGCCGAGCTGCTAGAGGCCCAAAGTCCTGCCGGCTGCAGATTCTTGGCATTCTTTAACCGAACTGCACCGGCTGAGCGCCCGACACCGGAATAACACGAGAGAGAGAGAGAGAGAGAGAAACAAATGGAGGGACAGCGTCTCAAGAGACACGCTATAAAATTCCACATTTTACAACAAAATATCATCTCAAATCCCAGTAAAGCAGCCATACATCTAAATGAGACGGCAGCATCTGGTTTCCATCAGCTGCAGAGTGAATTCCAGATGCGTTCTGTGAACGACAAAGAAAACATGGCCCGTGGAAAGGTGAGGCTGGGACAGTCTCACACGTCTCTGTCATGGAGAATATTTTCAAAGGCGTGTAGAATGAGACTTCATTAGCGTTTGGCACCGAGGAACTCATCTCCAAAACAACACTGTCCCATTGTTTGCGGTGGACCCACAGGAAACACACTACCATGCAGGAGAGCAACTCAAATGCAGAAGAGTCCCAGATTGCTGGAAAGATGAGTCATCTTATTTCACTCAAGCAGAAAACTAAAAGGAGTAGTTCATCCAAAAATGAAAACATGCTGAAAATGTGCTCACCCTCGGGTCATCCAATATCTAAACGAGCTTGTTTTTTCATCAGGTTTGGAGAAATGTAGCATTGCGTGGGTGCCGTCAGAATGAGAGTCCAAACAGTTCATAAAAACATCACTAACTATCTCGAGAAGCCAAAATCGAATTCACCATTAACGTGTTTTTAACTTCAAACTATTGCTTCTGGCCAAAATATGAATCTATAATCCACAATAATTCCTCTGTGATCTACCCATGTATTTGTTTAGAGCTGTTTTTTCACTGGAGGAAGCATTATTATGGAAAGAGGACTCATTAAAGGATAGTTAGGATAATGAATATTTGATGTTTACCTGCTGACCCTCAGTACATCCAAAATTTTTAGGTTTATTCAGGATCTGTCAGTGATATAATGGAAGTCAATGGGTACCAAACATCGAATAAAACATACACAGACAAAACCAAATGAATTGTGATGATACACTGAGGTGTTAAGACATGAAATGATCCGTCCATGCCAGAAACTGAACAGTATTTCTATCAGTCTGTTTCATTCCAAACATTCGGCACGCATGGACTGATCGTTTTTTGTGTCATAACACCTTAATGTATCGCCACTCAGCATTTAGTTGCCATTGACTTCCATTATATAACGGTTCGAGTTAAAAATATTCATTTGTGTTCTACTGAAGAAACAAAGTCACCTACATCTTGAGGGGAAGATGATAAACATCACATTCCATTTTTGGGTGAACTATCCCTAAAAAAGTTCAAAACATCTCAGTGATGGGTTTGTGTCTTACAAACTCACACATTGTGTCTTCTCCAGATGGATTGGAGTGTGATGTTTTTATCAGCTCTTGCTGAGACACTGATGCAATGCTGCATTTCTCCAAATCTGGTGAAGAAACAAACTAGAGGGTGAGGAAATTAAGCAAATATTCATTTTTGGAAGACGATGCTAAAGTGTGTTTTTAAAACACACATGACAACACTGTGCTGGATGTTTTATCTGTGAGAAAGGAATACTGCATGTCTGGAAGTTACTGACGGTGCATTTGCAACCCACAATCACAGACACAAGCTCATCTGACTAATGCAGCATAGAGAGAAAAGAGACAATATTGTCAATACATCAGCCTCAAAAGGAAAACACAAAACAAATGGTTTCAACAACAGCTTACAAAAGATTCAGAAGCTGTGAAAAGTCATAAACAACTTTAAATGAGCGATTTAGAGCCCTTGTTCACGTAGGGATTCACAAAGCCTTATGAAGAGTCATTCTAATATTATCAGTGGTTCTATGCTTTCAAACATTTGCTGCAGCAAAGATGCTTTTTTTTTACTACAGTAAGGACTTTTTTTGCATAGCATGCAACTACTGTGCAATTCATCATACAACAATGTCAACATTTTTCACCCTGCAGGGTAACTGGAATCCTGTACATTATCTAGAACTAGCCATTTTAACAGCTTATATTACTATACATGGAATATTGTTATATGTAGCAATACTTAACATTTTACTAAATGCAAAAATACTTTATACTGTAACCAATTCTACCTAAAAACACTGCAGAACTCATCCAGTTGTAACTTAAAATACTGATATTGAATAACAGGGTTAATATAAACTAGCCTTATTTTAAATGTTGGGCAAGTGCAGCTGTTTAACACACAAAAAGAAACATTCCACCATACAGTAACTCTAGAATTCAAATGTTATGCAACTATGTAACAATTTCTAACACGTCATGGAACGTTGTTACTATGTAACAATCCTTTTACAGGCATTCTTTGAAATGCCAAGCAACTATGTAACATGTAACGCAACTCTATAGTCTCTAGTGTCACATATGTAACAACTATGTAACTCGCGCGCGAGGCCGCCGTTACACAGTTGCGTGTTTACGGTTTAACGGCGTCGACGGGAAGCCACGAATGTTGCGGGAGTCCGTGCGGTTTTACCTGCAGATGCTCCTGGAAGCGGATCGGTAAAATCTGCGCCATTCTCGCGGAGAGGAGAGGAGGAAGATGAGGAGGAGGAGGAGGAGGAGGAGGAGGGGGGCGCAGATGAAGAGTTGTGATTGTTTTCCGTTCCTCTGAGTTGTGTGTCCCGTTAGACGCGGTTATTCCGTGAATGCTCGTGAATCTCTCTGTGTCTCGGACTTCTTCTCGGACTCCTCCGCGTGAGAAAGTAGGCCCGGGCGCACTGATACGAGCCGGTGTTCTGGAGAGCCTCCTGTCCTGCGGCGCAGATGCCGTAAACACACTCTCACAGGAGCTCGGCGGGGTATGAAGCGGGGAAATGCGTGAGTTTCTGACTGAAGGGGGTGTGAGGGGGTCAGCTATACCCTTCCGCTTGAGAAGAGCATGTGACAGACAGCAGGAACTCCCCCCTCCAGCCAGAAATACTGGGGGTCTATTTCTGCACACTCACTCAGAGCAGCAACAACAATACTGCTGTTCTACTAGCATTCATACAATATTACACACTGCTCTTTCAATTTATTCATTTTAACTTACCTTTTATTATTTGTTCTGTTTTCCTATTTTTAAATGTTTACTTATTTTTTTCATTAATGTATTTAATTTGCATTACATTTTTACTTTCATAAATACTATAGATAACTGGTATGTGTTTGAAATTTAAGTATAGTTAAAATAACTAAAGTATAAGTAAAGCTATAAAATATTCATTTGGCAACAAACTGAAATATTTACTCAAACTCTAACTTTAAGCTGTTATATATTTTTGTTACCATTAATTTCAATAAACACATTTTTTAATAGTTTCAGTTTATGCTTATAGCACTTCATAATCGCATGAAATAAAGTAGAGTGCTATTTTTCAATATATAAGTTGACATTTGAAGGATCTATGATGTAAACATCACGCTACATTAATATGCAAATCATTTCAAATACCACAATGTTGATAAATACTTCATCAAATAGTGCCTGACTGTATTGCTTTACCACTTAACATTACGATTAGTGCATAGTTTCAAAGAACAGTATCTTATCATATTTCAGTTTCTGTCAGTTTGTTTTAAATTGAATGTAAAGTTTGTGAGGGGGGAAAAAAATGGCAGAAAGGTCACATTCTTTTTTCTTTTATTTATTAACTATTTTACACAGAGACGACAAAATGTCTTGTAAACATTATATGTATAGAGTTTAAAGTTATTTAATGAACACTCCAAAGTCACCATATTCTAAAATCCCCAAACATGAAATGCACTGAACACAAGACATTACAGACATAGTGTAATAAAAAACTCAGAGGCAGAGTATGTGAGTGTTTGTGTGATATCAGGGTCAGGCGGAGCGGGGGGGCGTTAGGGCCGAACGGGGTGAGAGAGGTGAGTGCTGTGTTTAGCTTGACTCTTACGGTCGATCAGGAGGATGGGGTTCTTCATGTGATGAGAGATCATCTCCTGCAAACTGCTGAAGAGCTGCAAAACAGACACAGATCGCATCAGAACTACACCAATGAGCTATATTTACAGTCATGCTGCAGTTATTGAAAAAGTAGTTTTTTTCAATAACTTTTAAATCTACATAAACACACACACAGACAGACACACAAACAAAAATGTATTTAATATTTACTTTTTTATATATGTATGTGTGTACATAAATATGATTCAAAATGTCAGAAATAAAAAAGTAAATAGGTAAATAAATAATTTTTTTGTGTGTGTATACACACAAAAAACAATTAAATTAAAAAAAAAAAAATTTTTGTATACATATATATTTATATATATATATATGTATATATACACACAAACAAAAATTATGACATGTCAAAAATGATTTGATAAACATAAAAAGTTTTGTCAAAGTAAAATATAGATAAAATACATATTAAACCTCAACTAAAATTCAATTTGTATTTTCTTTTAAAATATTTGTATTACTTGAAAGAAATAAACATTGTGAAATGTTATTTCAGCTAGTTCCCAAGGAGTTTTCTTTTTTTAAATAAATTTTTAAGTTGATAATGAAATAACCAAAACAAAACAAACAAATATAACACACATATATACACGTATACAAAAACTACAAGATTACTAAAACTTAGTGATGTTGTTAAACTAATTTCGGGAGGAGCGTGAACGAATAATCAGACACAGCAAGCGCCGCATTGTCAATCATTATCATTTCCTCTCATTAACCAAACCGGTCCTAACACTCACATTATAAATGATCCCACTTCCTTTCCTTCCGTATCTCGTTCAAAGCATACCTTCTCCGCCATTCACATCCTCAAAGGGGGGTTCGCTGCTCGCCCCGCACAGCACCCCAAACATGCTATTATTTACATTCGTGAAAATTCAATATTTTGGTGAAATTTAAATATAAAAATATTATAAAAAAAAAAAAATCTAAATGTCAAAATCCAAATACTATTATAACTCAAAGTTAGAAAATACACGTTAGACCAAGAAGCTCCCTAAGGTGTTAAAAAAAGTTTTTCGGGCCTTTTTTGCCAAAAAGCAAAAAAACCTCCATCTGTAACGAGGGAAGAGATTTTGCGGTCACATGAGACTGAGCTTAAGCCAAAACACTAGCATTTCAACAATCCCTATGAAAATAATTGTGTGAAACATCATTTAATTTAAATGACACATCTAAAGAATTATTTGGAGTACATTTAAAGTGCTGGTAACTGTGAACTGTGGTCACGTGTGCGATTCCCAGGAAATGCATGAACTGATATAAAAAAAAAAATAATAATGCATTGTATGTCGCTTCGGTTAAAAGCGTCTCCTCCTCTACCTCTTCCGTCTTCTTGCCCTCTTTTCCGAGCGCGTACTGCTGTGAATCCTCCAGCAAGCGCACAGGGATGTTGTAAACATTCTGCCGGTAAAACACGACCAGCGTGAAGGGCTGCCGGTCGTTCTGAGAACTGCTGTATCTGACCAGAAATGTGCCGTCCTGCCAAACACACCACAAATATACTGGACATCACCCAAAACTACAATATATATATATATATCAACAATCACATATAAAAGATAATATTTAGCATTTAACTAAATTAGAAAACACAAGTTGCCTATAGGGAAGCAACGATTCTAGATTTTTTCGGTATGATTACAGTCTGAAGAATAATCACGGTTTTACGGTTATGACGATTATTATGCATTTATTAATTTCAGAAAATCACTAATGTATAAAATCACATGAACACTCTTAATTAAAATGTTATTTATTACAGGCTTTTGAAACTTTTGTTTCTATAAGCGTGTAATTTAAGCCGCTGCACCGCTAGTGTAACTTTGTTTAGTACAAGCTGCTACAGTAGCGTTCTGTGTAACAGAAAAACTCGGTTTAGCAGAACCTTTACTGTTAATTAACCGTGACCAGTTAACCGTGAGTGGTTAATAGCGAAACCTGTTAATCGATGCATCCCTTATTGCCTATAAATAGAGCTACACTTTTTATGCCATTTTACTAGTGCTGTCAAACATTTAAATCGCAATAGTTTTATTTAATTTAAAAAATAAATTGTGCACTGTGTATAATTATTAAATATAAATACACAAATATACAGTATATATTTTTAATATATTTACATGTATATACATTTATATTCTTATATATACAGTATACAGTATGTATATAGTATATATAACATTTACAGTATAACATATTTTTCTTAAATACATACACATGCATGTGTCTGTATTTATATATACATAATAAATATACACAGTACACACATATATTATGTAAAGAAAAGCTTTTATTTTGGATGCAATTAATCACGATTAATTGTTATACAACACTTTTTTTAATTTTATTGAAAAGTATAACCAAAATTATATGATAAACAGCTGTCACGGGTGTGTAGTGGAAAGGCACGGAGAGATTCGTAGTCGTGTAAATTAAAGTTTTTTAATCTTCAAAAGGG
>JAUMHI010000046.1:1008773-1035553 GCA_032359435.1 Enteromius unitaeniatus
TGGGAGAACCAGGCTTAGTTGGGTCCAGTTCTCCTCTGACCAGACGCCCAGCACCTAATTTCCAGTTCAATTTTAAAGAAGGGAAGAGAACATCAAAACAAAACACACAGAATACGTAACACCAATAGTGACTAGTTCATCTTTTATATACTCGTTGCTATTCAATAGGTACTAGTACTTAGTCTTTAGTCTTTAGATACAAATACCTATTATTAGACTACTATTGGTGCTTTTCCACTGCGTGGTACGACTCGAGAGCTGAATGAGATGCTCCCTAACAGTACTGAGGATGGATTCAGCATCTAATGTGTAGTCTGCTCCTACAGGGACGTGTTCACATCCTGCTCTGTGCTGCAGTGGCGGAAACTACAGCTGTTTCAGAGGCTGTTTCTGTGACGAGACCTGCACACAGTTCAATGACTGCTGTCCAGACTACAACAACACCTGCAGTAAGAACCTGAATCAGAAGCTGAAATGTGCTATATTGTCAAACATATTGGGACACCCCCTTCTAATGAGCAGTTTTATCTACTTATTTCCATGAGTACAAATCTTAATGTTCAAGCATAAAATGATATTCGAGAAAAGTATAATTGATTGTGCTAAAGTGGAATTATTGCAAGTATACTTTAGGTGCAGTTTAAAGGGCGATATTACACAATCCTCAATAAAAAGTGACATAAACATGCATTTTAGGCTTTTTAATAAGAAATATGCATTGTGCATATACTGCAAATAAAGTTTTATTAAATCTCATCTGTCAGTAGATATGTTAATAGTTTGAACTATAATTAGTATACAAATAAATATATTAATTTCTTACTTGGGGTAAATGCAGACCTTGAACCAAACACTCGAAAACTGTCCTACATTTTGACATTTTGAAAACTAGTAACTGTCCTAAAATTAGAAGCACACAATTTCCTAGAATATCATTATATGCTTAAACATGTGTTCTCATGGAAATTACTAAAGTCGTCACCCCTGTTCATTAGAAGGGGTGTCCCAATACTTTTGTTTATATAGTGTAGAGTGAGATGATTGTTTTATTTAGTATACTGTTCCTTCTTGTATCCTGCACTTCAGAATCACTATTCAATAAATTTATTGCCAGATGCTTCCTAAATCCTCACAGATAAAACATTCACTGCATCTGTGACTTTCTTTATAGTTTTTAGTAACACAACTACAGTTCATCCAATCACCTCCATTGCAGCTCCACCAAAAGGTAATTATGGCCCAAGCGACCTCACTGTGTGTAGGTCAAGTTCTACCATCACAGTTGCAACGGAGAACAAGGAAACCTGAAATAATAACGTATTTTGCATATGTTCTCACAGCACTCACTTTTCTGAATGTGAAGCTGAAGGTGCTGTTACCTGAAAATGATCATAGCGCTGCACTGCTTAAGGTGAGAGGAGCGTTTCTGACTGTTTGACTGCTTCCAGATCACATCCTTCATATTTCAATGTGCTGGTGATGGTTCACTGCTATGCTTTAGATATATAAAAGAAAGGATACCAATGTTTGGAAAGCTATCAAATAAATCACCAGTAAAAAAAGTTATACATTTCAAATTTGTACTAAGTCTAATTGAAATCTAGTAACATATTTACTGACTTTTATTAACTTTTAATTTTATTAACTTTTTTGAAACTTTATTTGGAGTATTACCTGTGCACAATGCACATTTCTTTTTAATAAGCCTAAAATGCGTGTTTATGTCACTTTTAATGAGTATTGTGTAATATTTCCCTTTAAATGCAAAATATTTAAAGTGTTTCTAAAGTATACTTGCAATGGTTCTTCTGCACAACTAAAGTGCATTAAAGTACAAAACTAGTTGTTCCAGTTAGGCAGACTTCAAGCATACCAGTTTAGTATACTACAATTGAATTTTATAAAGTGCATAAATATGAAAATGTATTTGCAGTATAATGAGTAAGTAGTATAATGTAAGTACTTTTATTTTTCGCTAGGAAAATCACGAGCATTAAACATCAGTCTTACAGTCAAACAGATTTAGCATCACATCCCTTTTATTGGAGGTGTTGCATCCCAGTGTGCCTACTTATACTACATCCTTGAAGTATGTACTCTTTTAGTGAAGTAGCATTTGAGTGTGTAAGAGTAGAGTAGGCAAGCTTTGAGACATACCATCCCATCACACAACAGTGTCCTCTGTTACACACACTCAGTCACTGTCATCTCGTCACACTTAACATTTCCACATTTCATTTAGTTTCTTTCCAATATTGTAGGACATTAAAAGACGTAGATTTCTTTCGTGTGAAGAATTGCTCATGTTTTCTATATAAGGATGCATCTAAAAGTTAACAAACAAATAGAAAAAAGCTCTTCTTGTGACGCTGTTGTTTTCTCACTTGCTGTCTTTGTTTTCCCAGGTTGGCACTGTGCTGGAGAGTTACTTAAAAGTGAATAATACTGCAATCTCCTTTAAAGTCATGCAAATTAAACGGGTATCACCATAGGAGTCAGAAATCAGAGAGGAACAGACATGAATCATGTGCATTATTTTAGATAACTTATGTTGATGGTTCAACAAAATGTATGTCTATGTTTATGTTTGAAGCAAACTATAAAGAGATTGTGTGAGGAAATCCCTAAATGCATTATCTGTTCTCATGTAATTCCTTGTTCCTTGTATGGAGGGGAGTCCACTGCTGCTGTTTTTTTCTGATTTTGACACTAGTGTATGATGACTGCACTCAATTCATGAGGAACACCTCTTGTGAAAGACAGAAAGTAAGAAAATGAATTGAATGAAAATGCGTGTGTTTCCTGCTGCTGCTCCATGACTGTGTTAAGTAGATGTTGCATGAATACTGAGCAACGTTTTTTTGTTTTTCATTGCTTGATTTTTAATTAGTTCTGACCTTTTAGGACATTTTCCCAGACTTAGAGAGCATGTTTTTATGGAAGCCCATTACTGCCACTGAATAATAAAAAAAAAAGCAACTTGTTTCCAATGTTAAAAAATGTATAGAGACATATAAACTCACAATTCTGACTTTGATTTTAGAATTTGCTTTACATAAACTCAACATTGTGAGCTATAAAGGCAGATTACCAGGATGCAATCTTGATCTTAACTTTTAAATCTTTAATTAATATAAACTTGCCTTTTTTTAATTCTGACTTTATAACTCACAACTTTGTTTATAATCACAAATGTGACCTAATTTCCCAGAATTGTCAGATACAAATTGACTGTCGCAATTCTAAGGGAAGTCACAAATGCAAGATATATTGTGAGTTTATGTCTTACAGTTCTGCATGTATTTCTCAAAATTGCAAGTTTAATTTAAGATTAAAGACTTTATGACTTGCAACTTCATATTACGTTTATATTTATAACAATTTTCTGAGAGATAAAAGGCAGATTTGTGAGTTAGCATCATGCAATGAAGAGATAAAAGAATTGTGAGATGTACAAATAATTGTTTAATAAAAAGTTAATTGTTTGATAAAAAGTCACAATTGCTTTCATTTTTTATTAAGAGGAAGGAAATGAGCTTTTGCTGCAAGACTCCTGAAGTCTCTGAAATGACTTTTATTTTGTAATCGTTTCGCAGTTTTTTCCTGAAATCTCGCACCCGTTATCCAGTTTGCCTAAATAGACAGTGTGAATTCACAAAACGCTTCCTGAAAAAAAATTATTATCTCCTGACTCTGAAATAAATATTTTCATACAGAAGACGAAGAATAGTTTCCATTTTACGTTTTATAAAATGTCAGGCGAAAAAATAACATACAAGCATTTACCATATAAAAACAATAATTTAGCACTAGCTGCTCATGTGTATAAAAGTGTACAAAAGATGTTAAATAGTTAAATATTAACTTAAAATTCATCCCAACATCTGAGGTCTGTAATAATATCAGATCTGGGGTTGCTAAAGACATTTTGCAGTCCAACAAGTCGTATTAAATACAGTCAAATGAATGTGTTTGGATCAACACAGCAACACTGACCACCAGAACAAACGTCTCTCTGACCCAGCAGATGTTTAGTGTTAAAAATAATTACCATTTAACAAGCATTATAAAGCATCACGTAACATTCAAAAGTGCCATCTCTCACATCTTTACTATTGAAAAGCAAAGCAAAAGTGCCTCTAAATCCATTATCATTTTAAAACAAACTAATTTTAATAGACCTTGTGCATCAGAGTTTGCGCTTTAGCACCCTTTATCGTGCATTTCTCATGATGTCCTTTTGCAAATTGAAGGCCACGTTGTGTGTTAAAAATTAAAAACGGTCTTTGGAGTCTGATTTCCTGTCCCCTGTGCAATCTACAAAGACGGGCTCACAGCATCCGTCGTATTCCCACATCTCTCTTCCTCAAATGCCACTCAAACCCACAGCAGGTCAAATGTAGAGTCCAGTAGCCGTGAAGGTGGGCGAATATGAGGCGTTTTCCCCATTCCATACCCGACAGTGGCTGTATTTTACACGAATGCTGTTCGTTTGCGTCTCAGTTCGCTCTAATCTTTCTGGAGATCCAGTTTGTGTAGTTTGTGACACGCGTGTAAACGCCAGGCGTGTCTTTCTTCCCACAGCCGTCGCCCCAGCTGATCAAACCCATCAGAGTCATCCTGCCGTTATTGGGACACACCAGAGGACCACCGGAATCCCCCTGGAGAGAAACCCATCAATCAGTGCACAAATCATTCATGTAACACGAAGTATGAGGTAGGGCATTATAAGACACACGAGTTATAAAATCAGATTACTTTAAGTAGCTTGTAAAGTAATGCATTACTTAGATACATTCTACTAACTATAAGTAACTTTGTAAAATCATGTCAACTAATTCTCATTAGTAGACTGTTAGGGTAGGTTTAGGGTTAGTAGAATAAGTTGACATATACTTGTAATGTTTCTGATAGTAGTATGTTGTGGACTCATCAAAATAATTTTTTTTGTCAGACAGTCTAATACTTGAATGACTGCTAATGACTGCTAGTACTTAATGTAAGTAGAATAGTAGTCTAAAGTGGACTATCGAAATAAAGGTTACCAAATTACATGCTCATTTGTAGTTATTTCAGGGTATTTAAAAAAAAAAAAAAATTATTATCTTTTTTTTATAATCTTATGTTGCCATTTTGAAAGAAATCAGGAGTAAGTGTTACAGCATTGTGTGTGAAAATGATCTTACTTGAGTAAATAATTGTTAATATTTAGTCTAGAACTAATCGCACCTGCAAACACATTCAGTATTCTTCAAAATGAATAAAAACAGTCAAATGCAAACCTGCAATAACTAAATGTTAAGTAAGAGAAATCTAATTCATGTATTTAATCCGATTTTATTAACCAATGTCTTTGCTACTGAGGTTCGATGATCCAATTCAGCCATGCTAATAAGCAATGAGAGCTGAAATCTCTTTTCCTGTGTCACATTCTTTTTGTTTGAGTAGCATCTGCTACTGTACAGAATTTATACTTCCTTCACCCTGAGGCGCATTCATTTCCCTTTTGTTGTGAAACGGCTTTTACCTTTGTTTTATTAAAAACAAACAATCAAGCAATCCCTGCCTAGATTAAAGAATAACTCAAAAGCACATTAGTTTCCATAAAAAGTAACTATGTTCTAGCTGTCTTTTAGTGACTTTTTTCAGGTAGTAACACAATCTTCAATGCATTACTTTTAAAAGTGACGTTCCCCAGCAGTGCTAAAGCAAGTCGAGGCTGGATGTGGTTACCTTGCAGGCGTCGTCCAGGCCCCGCGTGTCTCCGGCACACAGCATGTTTGGGCTCACCAGGCGACCGGCCAGCTTCTCTGGGACACACTGTTCCTGCGGCCACAAGCGCACCAGACCACGCTTAATTCGCTCAGAGTAAAACGGAGAAACTGAGAGAGAACGACAGAAGAAAGAGAAATTATTATACAGTGAGTGTTTTTATCCTTTTTTAAATTAAAATACCTTGTTTAAAGTTTAGGATTTTAAGAGGTTTTTAGGTTTTTGTCTTGCTGCACTCTAAGCATTTTTACTTTTAATAAAATTTCTTACTGCACTGGCAGATTAAAAATGAATTTTAATGCACTGGCAGATTTTGTTTTTTACTTTTTAACATTTTGTATTACTGTACTGGTAGCTTTTCACTTAATATTTTGTAAATTATCTATTATTATGTTATATAAAATTATATAAATGATATAGTTTTATTTTCACAGCACAGTTTAAAAAAACTTTAATTTTAAAGCAAGTTAAAATTCTTTCATTGCTGTAAGAACAAATACACTGACATTAACGACACAATCTATTAATTTCCTGTGCAGCATTGCTTCTTATGTAAATTTGAAGGAGTTTTGGAGAGTGTCTAAAAAGTTGCATAAAAAAAAAAAACATATAAGAGATAAGAGTGGCAGACAGTACTACTGATAAGAAATCTTACACTCCTCCTCTTTCCCGTAACCAGAGATCTCACACTCTGTCCAGTCCGGTAAGACCAGGTTAGGTTCCGGCAAACATGCCGGCAGAACTTCTGGAGAGTTAACAGCACAGATACCGATCTCACTCTTTAACTTGAGCAGAGCTGAAGACACAAAGAACAAGACAGGAACTCACTCACAACTCATTTAAAATATTATAAATACTAAAATTACAGTACAAGCTAATATACTCTTAGTATGTGCTATTACAGCGCATTTCATAAACATAATATCAATACCTTTTAATATTAATCAGTAGATTGTTTTTCTATTTTTAATGAATTTTTATCAAAGAAAAGCATTTTAGCAGAAGACTTAAAGTCATAAAAACTACTAATGCCTAAACCTCTGAACAATAGCGTGTATATATATATATATATATATATATAAAAAAATCTAGATAAAATATAAAAACGTATAATAACGGTAGCCCTGGCACCAGCTGACTGTGAGCTGATGATCTGTACTTGTGTGTAGGGTGGGTTCTGGTGTGTGTGATTTGTGAATGGTGTGAAGTCTCACCGATATCGTTGTCATACGTCTCGTCGTCGTACTGCTCGTGGATCCAGTATTTCTCCACGTCAAAGATCTGATCGGTGCTGGAGTTCTGAAGCCTGTAGGTTCGACCCAGAACCACTCGAATACGATTCTCCTCAAATCTGATTCAAATAATAAATTCAGCAAAACTTAGCATGTGCTCTGAATGTTTCCTCAGTGAATTGCATTAGTGACAACTGTTTTCTATTACTTTTTAATTCATTTTATAAAAGAAAAAAGCTTAAGACTTGAATACAAGAAAGTGAGTCTGTTTAAAACAAGAACAAATATCTGCCGTCTTTTACTTTTATTCTGACCAAACCATATTATTAATCCCGCAGCCCTAACCATCTATTTGGATTCTTACACTTTTGGATAAACATCCTTTTCTATTTTATGGTCCTTCACAGACCAGTCCCCACAATGTGGCATAAACATGTATATACTGTACACCCACACACCTGTCCTGGAAGCAGTGAGCGGCGGAGAGGATCCAGCAGGAGTCGATGAGGACGCCCCCGCAGAGGAAGTTGTATGATTTGGCTCGTGGCAGATAGACAGTGATGGCGGCCTGCCACGGCTGCTCTCTAATATCACTGACCTGACCTCCACGAATCCTGAACATGGGCAGAGAGTTTGAAGGCGCTTCGGTCCGCTGACCACAGGAACCTGAGTGCGAGAAAACAATCAGAGACCACAATCCCATAACACCCTAGGGTCACATATCTAAAAGAAAACACCACTCGTTGTCTTTATAACATACAAGAGTCTATTTATCTTTCAGCGTCTCACCTTGCTTGATGGTGTTTATCGGGGCTCGTGGTCCAAGCGTGGTGATTGACGGAGTTTTTCTCGCTGTGGAAGCAAGACAAATATTGTTAAAGAAGCAGCCACACACAAGATTTAGAAAAATAAATACGTCACGACTCACTTAGATGATTAACAGTGAATTTTTACAAAAACGTGGTGCATATTGAGTCCACATTACATTCTTTCAGTTACTTTAGGAACCTAATTCAATATAATACTTAAAAATGTTTTTATTAAAAAATAAATTAATACTAATTATTATCTTTATTAGTTAAAGCATGACAACAAAAATGTAAAACTTTATTTTCTGTTTATTTAATTTTGTGTTTGTCATTACAATTAGTCAAAACAATAATTATTATATAATAATACTTATTATTATTATTATATTAATAGTTTATACTTTTATTATTTTATATATATATATATATATATATATATATATATAACAAATATTACTCTGGTAAATTTCTATTTTTATATAAAAGAAAAAATACAAACATTTCTTAAAGTCTTCACTGTCTAACATCTTTTGCCAATAAATATATCTAACAAGGTTATTAGCATTAATAAAAACATTCAAATAATTTCTTAAAATAAAAACATAAATACAAGTAAAATAATAATAAAAAATTACTAGTTATTAGCTAGTTACAGCTAGTTGTCAAAGCAACATTTCTTGTTTTCATTTAGTTTAACTAAAAGAAATAAAGTCTAACTGAGTTATTTTACTAAAATAATTAAACCCAAAATAGTATCTATCTATTTATTTTATATAATTTCTATGACACCAAAATAACAACAAGCTTTTCTCTGGTCGAATACTTCCAAAATGCTGTAAACGTCTGTCTGCTGTAAAAATTGTACCAACTCTTCAATCACTCCCGAGACTAAACAGTGGAGGTCATCAGTGAGTCATGTGCTTGCAGATCAGTGACGTGTATTTTATTGATCAGTTGTCATGACAGCGTTGCAAACTTACGGCACTTTGGGACGTCACAGAGCTCCCAGGTCAACTGAGAGCCTTTATAGACGTGACACCAGGGGCTGAGGTCACCGTCTGGGTTCCTGAGAGGGACAACAGCCAGAGTTAGAGATGGATGATTACTGACGCTTTAGAAACGATGAGTTTTTACCACACTTAAAGTTGAATGTTTACTATGAAGTGAACAGTAACTATGGTTAAAGCAATGTTTTATTGCTTTAAATGTAGTAAGTGTTTTGATAAATATTCAACATGTCAAATTTATAATGAAACACATCCCTACATGACAAAGGCTTAAGCTGCAGTGAAAGCTGTACTAGTTAATGTTAACCCATTTCTAAGTTAATTGACTATACCTGCAAAAGTTGTGGCTGCCGATGCCTATCTCTCTGGCGTCGGACCTCCACGCGTTGTAGATCTTTCGAGACACTGCAGGAGAATCCCACGACAGACACTTCAAACCGCTGTGGGTGACAGCTTTCGTTCCTCTGTAGGTCTGACCGGATCCCCGTTTGCACTCTAGATAGGGGTCTGAAACAACACACCATTAGCACATACTATAGGGATATGGATATGCACGTCTTTGTGTGTTGAGTGTACTTACTGATTACGCAGGTCGGTAAAGAGCAGAACTCCCATGAGATCTGAGAGTTTTTATAAACGTAACACCAGGGTTTGCTGTCTCCATCTGGATTCCTGAGGAATAAAACACAACCCAAACATGATTATTAATTATATACTCACAAACAACTCAACGCAGCTCAATCCACGAAAGCAAAAACTTTTGGGTTGGGTTTTAAAAGCATGGTGAAATCAATTTATGATATGATTAGGGAGGGTTAGGGAGCACTTTATTTTCCCAATAAAGGTGTAAACCATGCCATCTATTTAATGATGTGAATTAAAAAGAAAAAATTACACTCAATAAGTTGCGTTCTGTTTTATAATGCACTTCAATCGAGGTCGACGCTATACGGCTGGTGGGTCGGCATACGGAGAACATTAGCACACTTATGGCCGTGAGGTTGTGGGATTGCGTACTTGCACATAACCTTATTTTATATTATTATACATAAACGTATTTTTTTCTGCATGTTCATATGTAAATTTGCCCCTGATAAATGCAAGTTCGTACTATTTCTTAAACGCTTTTTTATAAAGAAAATAGTTTTCTCAATACTTTTCCTTTAGCGCTGTGAAGGAAAGAACGCACAATCGATCATCGAGGCATCGATATCAATGGACAGCACCTGCTAAGGTCGCACTTAAGAAGGTTTACCTCAAGCACCATCCTAAGGTATAGTTTGGCGAACACACGTAGGAAACAGTGGCGGCTACTGGTCTGTCAAATATGGGAAGTAAATTCTGCCCTACGTTCCTTTTCAAGAAAATGGTCTGTGACGCTGTCGTACCAACTAGGCGTCTTTTCCAGTGACTGAATGAACGATCTAAAAAAAATATTAAACTCGCTAAGAGACAATGTTATCAGAGAACGCAGCCATGATATGATATGAAGGCTGGAGGAAGTGCGAGAGCACCTGCAGTAGTTGTGATTTCCCAGTCCCAGTGTGTTTGCCTCTGGTCTCTTGGCAGAGAACTTCTTTCCTCGAAGTGAGCTGGAATTCCAGTTAATACACTCCAGTCCAGACACACTCATACTCCAGGTGCCACGGTAACCCGACCCCTGACCCCTAGAACATCGCTCAGTTGTGCCTGAGACAAACGCAAGAAAACATGCCATCAAAATCAGACTTATTAAACGTTAATGTTATCAATTACTAATTGTGGCATTGTTTTGTTGAATGATTTACATGTGTTAAACCCAAAGAGAATCTCAATGAGGGTGATAACTAATTATACTACTTGAAGAGTAACACTAATTTTACTAGCAACTAAAAAATATTAACCAATACTAAGTGAAAAACACTACTGACAACTGATTCTACTAAAAACAGCATGATATACAAATTATGCAAATTTTACTAGCAATTAATAATTCTAAAAATAAAAGTTTATACTAGTTTTACTAGTAACTAATTATACTAAAAACAGTAAGTTATACTAGTTATGCTAATTATACAATCAACTAATTATGCTACAATGAGTAAGTTATATTGTTTCTGCTTATTTTACCTGCAAGCAAAGATACACTAACAATGAATAGTTTAATTTGATACTAATTAATACTAGTTACACTAATGCTAGTTACTATACTAAATTTATAAGCACCTAATGATACTAAAAGGTTAGTAAGCTATATTTGTTATACTAATTCTACTAACTAATAATACTATAAATAGTCAGTTACCCTTGGTATCCTAATTTACTAGCAGATAATATTAGTAAAATACTGTTATATTAATTATTGATTCTAAAAATGCTAAATTATAATAGTTTTACTAGCAACTAGTGATACAAAAAATAGTAAGTTATACTAGTTATGCTAACTATACTAGCATCTAATGATACTAAAACTGCTTATTTTACTACCAAGTAATGATACTAATAGTGAGCTATACTAATTACACAACATTTGTAAGCAACTAATGATACTAAAAAAGTAGCAAGTAAGTTATACTAGTTATACTAATACTAACTAATAATACTTGAAAGAGTAAGTTACACTAGGTATACTAATTTACAAGTAACTAATAGTACTAAAATAGTATAATACCAATTTTACTAGCAAATTATGCAAAAGTAAAAAACTATAGTAAGTTATACTGGCAAATAATACTACAATAATGAATATGTTATACCAATTTTACTAGCAACAAATAATTCTAAAAACAGTAAGTTATACTACTTTTACTAGCAGCTTATGCTATTAACAACAGAAAGTGTACTTAATTTTAGTTATAGTGTACTATTATACTAGAAGTAGTAAGTTACACTAATTACACTTATTTTATTAGCAAGTAATAATCCAAAACAAAGTGACATATAGGTTAAATTAGTTTACTCTATAAACAGTGATAAATAGCAGATAAATGAATAAATAGATACATATTTGCTACAAAGTCAAACGCTGATGACTTACTGATTTCACACTGAGTGCCTGTAAACCCGGGCGGACACTGGCAGATGAAGTCACTGGAGTAAACAGCTTCTTTACACGTCCCTCCATTATAACACTTAGACACAAAACATTCTGAAAAACAGAACAATAAACATCTGACATTTATTTTATTGCTTAGAATTACTATTCTAAGTGTGCTACAGACGTTTTTGGTCTTTCCAAAATATTCGGAATTAATTGGGTGTAAAGTGGTTTCGTATAATGATTACATCATTTTATTTTTAGAAATATTACAACTTTTACAACATAAGGATCAATAAATTGTGGTTACGTCATACGGACCATACTAGGGCAAAAATCACACGTTTTTAATTCCAGTAAGTTTCCCGTGACCGCAGGATGAGAATATAGCTTGGATCTGCTTGAGAGGGTGACTCATGGGGAGGAGATGCTTAGTGTGTGACTCTACAATCAAATTGAAATGATTTGAACTAAAACAGGTGGTGCTGCAGAAATGCTGTGTTTTTTCATCCAGTGGACAGAAACACCTAATACACACACCTTGTGTACTTTATATAAACGCATTACTTTATAAATAAAACAGTAAATTGTTTTTTACTAAAAAAAACAGAAAAAAGGTTAGTCTATTGTACAAATGTTTATGGTAGAGCATGTGATCACTCACTGGCCACCGGTATCTCATGACAGCGTACTCTTGCTCGATCGGTGCAGAGGCAGAATTCAACTTTCTGACTCTTCCATCGCAGCCACGTCGCCCCAATGTCTCTGACCGCGGCTGAATTAGCTTCCACACAAGAGTCTGACACACACACACACACACACGAAATGACATGGAAATTAAGACATAATGGTTGTGGTCAGGGATAGATGCAAATTAAATGACTCAAGCCTTCTCCTCCACATCAACAGAGAGGATAGAAACAAACAAAGGACAAAAGGTGCTTCATTCTGGAATCAAAGAGCAGAAAACACAATCTTGATGTGTTTGTCCTGAATGCTGAAGTTCTGCGTGTGATGTATGTTTTTCCTGTTTAAATAGCGCCCCCTAACTGACAAACACATACTGAGGATATGACTGCATTTGTTTGCAGCATGCATTATGCAGCTGCTACTACAGTTTCTTTAGTTTTAATAAATATAAAAAATACTTGACAGTCATATGTGTCAAATTAGAAGTAAAAGTCTGAAGTCTGTAAAACAGTCAGAAGAAGCTAAGACACAAATATAGACACAAACGACACTGACTAATATGATACTGAATTCTTAAGACAGTCTTTACACAAAGTTTTTTCACCACTATCTATTCTCCTACTGCAGAAATAACATGCAATACATACATAGGTCAGAATAAATCTCACCTCTATATGTGCGCGTGCCTCTCTTCTGTCTGATATTGAGCACCTGTCAGAGATCAGAATGTTGTTTAATCCAGATATCATGCACTAACCTCTGTCTAACACACACACACACACACAACACTTACTTCAGGATCTGCAGCACAGCATAGAGCAAAAAGCAGCAACAGCAGGTTTAGTAATAAATTCATGTTGACCCGAAGGTTTCTCTGCAAACTCCTGCAAAACAAACATTTTAAATTAAAATGTTATTGCCCAGACATTGGAAAGGGAGTAAAATACTAGAAATGTTTTTACAAATGATAAAAAGAAGAACTACATCTTTAAGACTTAAAATGGAAAAATGAAAACTATAAAGTGATACTAACATAACACTGGTTTCATGGCATCAGCAGAAATGCAATGACAATCTGTTTCCACTTTGAAACAAAGTTTTGTGGTAATGTGTGGGCATTTTTAGTCTAAATAAAGAGAGGGTTTAATGGCTTCATGATCTGTTTTTCTTTTGTCTGACATTGTGAGAGTCCCGTGTGGAACAGGCACTTTAACAAGGACCACAAAAGAGAGAATAAAGTTTCTGCTTCTGAAAAAAATTAGTCATGAACCACCACATCACACACACACACACAAGCACACAATATGCTCAGACATTCTTTGAACCATTGTGTGCGTGTGTGTTGAAGCTGGACAGGAAATTTATGAGTCTCTTCCTGTTGCCTGCAGTTTCTTGTAAACACAGATGATACTGTTTTGTTTGACTTGTGAAAACAAAAACTTGTGAGGCAAACAATATCTGAAAAATGATTTAACAGTAATCTATGTTTGGATTTAAAAACACACTGACAACGAAATACATGCAACTAAAACTAATGTACAATTTATTTACCATTTCAATGGCAAAATCTAAAAAGAAAACATGCACATTGCCTCTACTATACTACAACCTAACCAGTTCATCCAGCACTCCTCAGAGCAACGGTTAAAGTGGGAAATCCCAGAGGAGTGAATAATAGGAACACACCTGTTGATTTCACTGAATGGAGATGTCGCTCTAGAGAAAATCCCCCAGTAATATCACATGCATTTGTGTTGATACGCATCCCAATAATGTGCTCGCATTTGCTAAGATACAAAAAGTCTAAGCGGAAAATTCAGATATCTCTATACAAACTCAACATTTCTCATTTCATTCTTGTCAGTGGCTGAGTCACTCACATCTGTCTATTTGTCAGAATAAACACATCTGCTATTAAGTTAAATGCAAACACAAAAACACAAGTGCATAAAGTCAGCACTCCTGCAGTTTAATGCAGCGGTTAGATGCATGTTCCGTTACAGGGAGCATGTTGTGCAGGAAACATATGGAGCCAGCTGACACGAGAGACAGAAAACACACACACCCATGAGACAGGAGCCCCTGCACAACACACACACATGTTGTTTTTTGTGATTTATGGGGACTCTTCATAGGTGTAATGGTGTTTCTACTGTACTGTACATATTGTCCTAAACTGACCCTACACCTAAACCTACCCCTTACAGGAAACTATGTGCATTTTTACAGCATTTAGTATTACCGGGACACTGAAAATGTCTTCATAAATCACCTTCGTATTGTAATACCAATGTCATACCCATGTCTTTATGCAAATTTGTGTCCCCATAAACCACATAAACATACACACACCCATGAGCCCCTCCACAACACACACAGACAACAACACAAGCGGATCTGTCTGACCTGATGCGAGCCGAGCGTCTCCAGAATGACACTGCTGTAAAACCTCACCCACTTTTCTTCCTCTCAACTCCTTTTCCTTCCGATCTCGTCTCTTAATATTTGACCTCATTCACAATGTGCAGCAGCTCTCGTGAGTCAGTATGAACTCTCTTTTTCTGAGTCACATGCATATATAACCACAAACTGGCTACAACCTCAACTTAAAAAGTATTTTGTCTACAACCTTCTTCAATCTCAAACTTTGACTGCAAACTTCCTTAAACCTAACTTAAATCTTTGTAAACAAACCTCTTATGACTTCTCAAACTTGATAATTTTGTTCTCAAGCCTCTTCAGTAACAAGCTTTTTTGTCGTCAAACTTCTTTTAACCTCAAATTTATGAATATTGTTGTCTATGAACCTTAACCTCAATTTTAAGAGTCTCACAAGTTCTTTAATCTTTAATCAAGCCTTCATACTACTTCAATCTCAATTATTTTTGTATGTATTAAAACCACTTGAAGCTTGATTATTTCTGTCCTTAAACTTCAGCCTCAACCTTAAGAGTTTGTCTATCTTCAAAGTTCTTCTTCTTGTGTATTTTCTCTTCAAACTTTACCCTTAAATTGAAGAATTTTTACCTGTAAATTTCTTCAACCTCAAACATGAGTATTTCTGTCTTCAAACTTACAGTATTCATACACAATTTCTTTTGGATTACAGCCAAAAATATATAAACATCCTCAAATAAAGAGAATTAACATTGCACAACCTCAAATTTCTATAGATGCATCTTGAACATACGCAAATGCATAACTATTTGTCTTGATTTCAGTGCATTATAGACATAATAAAATATAAAAACGAGAACAGGTGACACAATCTCTAAATTAACAAATCACTTTAATATTCAAGCCTTACACTTCTCTATTCTTATTTAAAGGATGTTTTAACTGGAAAACAAATTGTTGCACTGTTGCAAAGCAAAAACATGCAACATTTGTAATCCACACACACACACACACACACATATTTGTGTGCATTAGTGTGAAACCCGACCCTTACTTTCGGTCCCTAAGGCAGAACAGTGCTCCATTGTCCAGGAGGCAGAAAGACATGTGGGAGGGAAGAATAGGAAGAATAGATTACTGCAAACGTGATGAGTGAGTCGAAAGGCTTGTAAAGGGATGAAGCTGAGTCACCGCGCGCTGAGAGAAAGAGAGACGCACACAGCGTTCTCATTAAGAGTCTGTCTATCTGTCCTGCATCTGTCCATCTGTAAGCGCTCGATAAATACAAGAGCCGAACGAACATGGGATAAGAGAAGCTGCCTGCAATTTGAAGCAAAAACAACTAACATGTTAACGTCAGCACAAGCAGACCTGGTGAGTTATGAGCAGCCTTCGAGGAATCTGACTTAAAACAACAAAAAACGACCAACACAGCAGAGTGTCTGTAAAGCACAGAGCTAATGCATTAGAGCGTGCTGTGAATGTGCTGACTGCAGACACACACTTTAACCCTGATCTTAATAAAAGCCAGAGGCGGTTTCTACTCATTCTTGTCTGGTAGGTTATAGTTCTGCAACGCTTTTTAGATTAGGAGCAGTGTTCAAGTGTGTCTGACACCTGGTATCTCCAATGCGAATGACGTTTTTAGACAAGCAGTGCCGGTACAAGCATGCTGTTTCGTACTTTTGCAGATAAGAGTGGATTTACACACAGCCGAGTGTTATTAATGGAATAACGAATTCCTGAGCATCAGCGTCACACTAGCCTAAAGGAGCCAAGATGAATTAGCTATAGTCTGAGTACTGTAAGAGCTGGATGAATGTCTGATGACCGCAGTGCACTAGTGCTAGAGATCTCAAGCACTGAATGCAATTTATACACATACTGTGAAAATACAAAGTGCTTTTTGTGGTTAAAACAGAAGTAACAGGTTTTATTAAAACCTAACTACATAGAGTTCCACCATAAGTGACTTATGGTACAAATATATTACCAAGACAACAACTGCAACATTTACAAATTTGATCATGTATACATATTTAAAAAAAACTTAATATGGTCTTACCTGCACTATCACATTCATTTATACTAAATCTATAACATAGGCTTACTAGATTTTACTTAAACGACAGTTATACTATATATAGTACGTAATTTTTTATATTATTAAATGACTGAATCTTCCTGGCATCGCAGTGTGAAGTATTAAATACGTCAAATAGCTGCTTAAGGAAACAATTGTTTGTGCTAATAAAGTTTGCAAAGTGTCTTTAGGAGTGTCTCACTGTTGTTATTATACCAGTAAGTATGGTTTTATATAGTAAATTCTGAATTTGCTTATATTATAGCTATAGTGAACAAAAATCTGATATACATATCAATATATATAGCCTATATATGAAGAGTTCAGATGCAAAAGCCTCTAGTTGCCCTGTGAAGTTTTCTTCTAAAATGAGCATTTTTATCAGGTTCATATATTTATGTTCAGTTACTTTTTTTTAATTACACTGTCATTACATTAAAATTACTACACCTAAACATAGGAGCCTGATACAAATGCAACTTTTGCATCTGAACTCTACAGATATACATAACACCATGCACACTTGTAGCATATATATATAACCTAAGTCAAATAAATGCATACTTGCTAGAGTCTCAAATCCCAGTTCGCTGCGTACTACGACAGCATTATTTTTAGGCATCATCGGTTTTGCATGTTTTCCTGCATCAGCTGTGCCGGCTAGGAACGTGCTTATGATGCCCCAAAATGCTGCTGTCTAGGAAGACAGCTCTGTGTGTTTTGAGTCCCAACTCGTTCGAGTTTAAACGTGAAATAAAGCGAGTGTTCGCGTCTCACCTCTCGAAACAAGTGCTCTGTACTCCGCTTCCTCTTCAATGCGCGTTTATGCGTCTAAATCCAAGCTGAAGCGTCTCTCCGTGTTTCCTCCGTGTTTCCTCCGTGTCTCTGTGCTAGAGCCCGTGAATCTCAGGATATTTATTCTGGAGGTGATGATGGTGTTGGTGCGGGGCGGAGAGAGGGATGTTCGATTAGTATGAGATCAGTGATGTAATATCTAAGTATGTGGTACGTAGATATGTACGCAAGGAAGTGAGCTGTTGGAAAATATCAAGTGCCCCTTATTGTAAGGATGTATAGTAATCCCAGTTTTTAGCTCACATTTCAGCCTTTGTTGAAGTTAAACAACCAGATATAACTCGCTAAAAAAAATAAACATGACTGTAAAATTAAATTAAGCTTTAAAAATACATTTTGTACCAATTCTAAGAAAAAAAAAAATGAGATAGGCCTACAAAAGTGGCAATTCTGATTTCCCCGTAAGAAACTAAAGAGAGAAAAAACAACAACTTTTAACTTTTTAACTGTTAAAGCTTATAGCAATCTGACAAAAGTGATTTAATTGTTGAAGTTAAAGGTTTTGTGACATTAATTGTGTAACGTTAGCATAAAAACAAATGCACATCAAGTGAAATAAGTAAATTCAAGTAAAAAGACTTAATATTTCTTACAGTGTAAGTCTATGTGAAATCGAGGATTACTAAAACAAGTCTGTCTAATTTCACTGTACATCTGTCAGTCCATTAAACTTTATAAAGACTGTGCTTTCCTCAGCAGAAAATTAAGACAACAATTAGGAGACTAAATTACCTTGGGCGCCTGTGCTGCTAACCACTAACCTCTGGTGTATTTAGTAGCTCATTCCACTATTATGTGGCCTCATATATTCTTGTACTTGTGTGTTTTAAAGGAAAAATCATTGTGACGTCCTAACTTCAGTCACGGACCCAGGGGAGTTCCAAACACTTTGGGTTTTGGTCTGGGTGTGGAGGTGAAGAGCTGAGAAATTATTACTATTACTATTGACAAAGTGACGGTGTGATTGTGGCGGTTATAAAACCCCCCCACCAAATAATTTTCTTGGAGAGGTTAGCGGACCATAAGGGCCCCGGGTCGTGTGGGTGTCCATAGGAAGGACCTGAACTTGAAAAGCACTTTGGAAGTGCAGACTCTGGGACTGTACTCGGGATTGGCACTCCTGGCCGTGAGTCGGGATCAGGGATTCGGATACAGCTCTCCTGGCCGTGAATCAGAAACTGTAATCGGGATCGGCTCTACTGGCCATAACTCTGGAACTGGATTTAGGATCGGCACTCCTGGCTGTAAACTAGGAATTGGAATCAGGAACGACTCTACCAGCCATATATCAGGAACTGGAAATGGGAACAGCTCTCCTGGCCGGAACTGGATTCAGGAATGGCTCTCCTGGTCGTAAACTAGAGACTGGAATGGGGAACGGCTCTCCTGGCCGTGAATCAGAAACTGGATTCAGGAACGGCTCTTGGCGCCCGGGCAAGGTCAATGTCGGTGCTGGGGCGGTGTGCACATCAGAAGCCTAGGCTGAGAACTGAAACAGCGCTTGGTGGAGACGAGTGGCCGGAACTCTTGAAGGGGCATGTGGAGGATTCAGATGGAGTGGGAGCTGGCCAGCCTTGGAGGGTTTCGGTCTGGATTGGACAAGGCATTTCGGAAAAATCGGCTTCTACAAGGAATTTTGACTTTTTTAAATCCAGGACATGATCAATTAACTAATAATGTCCTTGTCCAATCCAAACCAAAAGCATACACCGAGACACTCGTCTGGCCAGCTCACCTCAGAGGAGATGTCTAGAAACTCCTCCACATACTCCTCCAATGTCTGCCCACTCTGCCGCAGATGCCACAATTTGTCTTCAGCCATAATAAACTGTTTTGGTCGATCCTTCTGTCACACAGCCTTTCTGACAGGTAGCACACAAAGTGAAATAGGTTTTAATAAAGACTTTGACAGAGTACATAAGGTTTGACTAGAACATAGACACTATAAATACACACACTGACGAGGCTGAACTAAACACACATGGGGTACACGGCTGGATAATAATTAATATAATCAGCTAAACTAGGACAGAAACAACCAAATATGGACAAGCAAGACACAAGGGGACCAAAAACACAAAGCACACCAAACACAGAGTCTGACAGTCATGTAGTACCTTTATTATTTTTATCAGGCTACCACTACAAGGAGCATCACAAACAATTTGTCTTTAAACCAACAATGAGCCAATGTCACATTTATTCTGAACTAAATTAGTCAACTAAGAGAACTTCTTATGTCATACATGTAGTGCTCTTCGTGACAGTCAAAGAGTTAGTATTACGTGACTCGGGCATGTTTATTATTTGTATGATGTTACACTAGGATTATCTACTTGTTTCATCAAGTATTCTATCATGAAAGTTAACAGGAAACTTCTATTATAAACACATTAAGAGAGCAGCTGCGGCGGTTCAGGACATCACATTACACCATCTTCGTCACTTAAACCAGAACATCAGCGAGTGACCAGAGTAAACCGTCAACAAACTGCCCTACGCAAGTGACCCCTAGAATTTCTTAGATGTGGTAACATGATTCTTAAGAGCATCTGATTAAGAAGATTTATTAGCTGTTTATTTACTCAGCAATGGCGTTTTTCCACTGGTCACATCTGAGAGTTTCTGTTTCATTCAGCTTACTGCGGCTTTTTAGGGACACATCGGCTCTCATCAAATGTTTCTGTGGAACAAACCCATAAAAGCTGCCTTTCATTTGGAAATTTAGAGGGAAAAAGGGAGACGGTGACCTGGTGATGGTTCAACTTCTGTAATTGTATTCAATAAATAAAAGTTTTTTGATGTTGGTATTTTTTTCTGTTAAAGAAATAAATGCCAATGTATTCAATCAAACACGAATACTTGATATTTTGATCAAGGTTCATTGCGCCCAATAAATATACGACAATTCTGTAGAAATCTGTACATATTCAAACGTCAGTCCTTTGACAGCAAAACAAAGGAAACTTCAACTTTCAAGGCTGAGAGTGGTTATATCCGTAAATCTGTCCTTGTGGAGGGTGGCACCATGGGAAGTCATCATCAGCAGCTCACTTTTTTCAGGAAATGATGCCAACAGGACACAGCAGTGATTGAAGTGGTGTGTCGTGAGAGATGGAGGAGGAAATTTAGCATTTATACAATGCACAACATATCTGTAGGTTAAATATAACCTAACATGAAAAAAGTTATAGTGAGACTTTATTAATGCTAAAAGTAGCCTAATACAATTTTAGTGAGATGCATTACTCATTAAAACTAGAACATTTCATTACAAACTTTGATCTTGGCTTGTGGAAACCTGGCCTGGAATTTTTAGAAGACACTGAAATTTGATAATGATAGATAAATGAATCAATGAATCAATCACCTTTATTTATAAAGCACTTTTAACAATACAGATTGTGTCAAAGCATTGAACCGTATCAAACCGGAGAATAGAGTGTCAGTGATGTATAATAACACTGCATTTTCAACTAAAGGCATTTCATTATTGAATAGAGATACGTTGTTGTCTAGATCAGCTCATTTAAATAGGATCTTTGTAATAAAATTGACGAATGTAGCTAGAAATTGAGAAAGATATAAACTTCTTATAAAGTAAACTAAACTTCTCATTATAAGTCTGTTCATTGACATTTGTTCAGACTGCTTTTAGAGGCATAGACTAGTATAGTTTTCTAGTTCAGTATAATGATCGTCTTCGCTTAGTACCGTAATGTGTAGAGTATAGTAGCCTGTTGCGCCCCTGTATGTTTCTTTTCTGGTTCGCATTTATACAATATTTACGGGAAATGAAGTTTCAGGAAGTAGAGAAACTCAACGCTGTTCTGCTTTCAAAACACTATCATAAAACTTTTATTTACTGAAGAAATCCGCGTATGTGTAAAGATCGCAGGAGTCATCTGTCCTGAGGTGGAGAAAAGTGTTTTGGCGTAGATCAGATCAAATCTGAAAGGTAAAATCACATCACATTAATGACGGCAAAAGTTTCATGAGCTGCTTGATAGCGTTATACAATATACTCAAAATAAACAGCTTTATATTTGAAGTAATGCAGCAACTTATTGAAAGTTTTATAAAGTGATCTGATCTCGAGAACGAAGATGCGCAGATTATAAGCAACAAAATGTGTTTAATGACATCAAATACACAAAATATTCAACCGTGGTAAAACAGAAAGTAATTGATGTTCTTGTTTTTTTTTTAGTTTTTTTAGTTGTTTAAATTAGGACATACGTGCTTAAAGATATATATATATATATAAAAGTGATATATATATATAACGTTATATAGTATATTACCTATTACTTTATTATTACAATTATTATTATTATTTATTCTATTACATATTATAGTATATTTCACTTCATTTGCACTAAATCCCAGCCTCGACCCATTCAGAAGTACTAATATTTACATAGAAATCTATACATAGTAGCCAGAATGAAATGCCAACTTTTGCATCTGAATAATTCACATATATTACAGTTTATATTGTACATTTGTAGTAGTTTATGCATTGTTGTTATTAATGAGTTCTTCCTTGGATGCCAGGTTTGCTGGTGTTTTGGGACAAAATCTAAGGATTGTGCACCCAGCCTTGTATCTATGGATCTCTATGGACATTGTACTGATATTGTTCTCCTCTGCAGGGTTTGTATGTGATAGATTTCAAGGGCCCGCTATGAGCCGTCCACCCTCCATGCAGCCGCAGATGTGCGGCCCCTGGGAACTGAAGGAGCGACTGGGAACTGGAGGCTTTGGGAATGTCACTCTCTGGCAAAATAAGGTACAATATGGTTCCTTTTTTATTAGAACGAAGATACGGAAGTCGTTCACCCTTATGAATTCTCTGTAGTGAATGGGTGCCGTCAGAGTGAGAGTCCAAACAGCTGATAAAAACATCACAATAATCCACACCACTCCAGTTCATCACTTATGACAGGAAGAGATGTGCGTTGGTAGAAAACAATCCATCATTTAGATATTTCAGAACATTGCTTCTGGCTAGTCCATAATCCATAATTATGCTTTCTTCGGTGAAAAAGCGGTTTGGTAAGAGAAATCTGCAGATATCAAAAAAGTTATAAAGAAATAGAGAAGTGGAGTTTAATTTTGTTAGTTAATTACATTCGTGTTGAGGATTATGGACTTGAAGCAATGGTTTGAAACTAGAACATCTTGATGTTAACTGATGGACTGGAGTGCTGTTCTCATTCTGACGGCACCCTTTCACTGCAGAGCATCCATAGCTGAGCAGGTGATGTAAAAGTACATTTCTACAAATCTGATGAAGAAACAAACTTGTCCATGATTTACACTAAAACATTTTCCTAGATCAAATCCTTGCTGGTGCTGGAATAATATTCAGTCAGATGAGTTTTAGGGTTTTAACAAAGCTCTTATCTGCTTTTCATGTTTTGCTTATTGTAGGGCTAAGTTAAGTTGGGAATGCTTTGAAAAAGTGACTAAAGTGTCAGACTGTAGATGCGTCAGTGTGCATTTAATGTCCGCTGTGCATTAGGATCATGTTTTAGTGGAAGATGCATTAAGTTGATTTATTGGTTCCTGTTTAAATATGCTGTGAAACGCATATTTCCATAGTACATATATATATATATCAGTGTAGAGAAATGAAAGGACGAAAGGAAAGGATGTGACTTTCCTATACTAGGAATTAGTGCTCTGCATTTAACCCCTCCAAGTGCACACACACAGCAGTGAGAAGTGAACACACACACACACGCGCACCCGGAGCAGTGGGCAGCCATTGCTGCAGCGCCCAAGGGGAACGGAGCCTTGCTCAAGGGTCAGTGGTGGTATTGAAGATGGAGAGAGCACTGGTTAGTCACTAACTAACTGGGACTTGAACCCACAACCTTTGGGTTACAAGCCCAACTCCCTATCCAGACCTGTTACATGAAAGCAAACTTTTAAGATCTTCGAAAGTATAAAATATAGCTTCAGAAATATTTAACATAAACTATGCAAGTATGCAACTATTCTGGTTTCGAATGAAATATGTTAATCAGTTCAGTTAAACTTTCCTAAATAATGATTATAAAATGTATTTATGCTTGCATTTATGCAAAATTATACATGTATAGAAATTCAAAAATGACAAATGTTGCTTTGGCAGCGAGCAGAAATAAAGAAGCATGTTGATTCATTAGCATAGTCCCATATCATGTTTGTTTGTTTCTCAAATTAGGTTCACGTTTTTTTTTTTTTGTTGGTCTACCAGTAAACGGCCCAGCCCATCCTGAGTGAAGGTGTGCGAAAGCCTTAAAATAGAGGCACTTCAGATTCAGACATTTTTAAATTTTCTCAGCAATGGGCTTTTAACAATGAGTTCACAAGAAAGAGGAAATGCATCTACCTGCTGTGTCCCACTTCCTGTCATCGGGTGACCTCAGGATCACTCACTGCCCGAAACTGATTAATAGATTTACAGGTTTACTGAGCATGACGGTTTAGTGTTCTTTAAGGAATGCTCAAGTACATTAAACATTAACAGCTTTAATTATTGCTGTTTGTTTTGTGGGTCACTGATATACAGAGATGCTAAATGACTAAGTAAAACTAATCTTCACCTGCAGGACAATAAAACAGGAGAAAAAAATCCCAAGGAGGGACCTGATCAGGTTTTATTGTCTGTGCATCCTGTCCAGCACAGGTCGAGCTCAGACTCACACCCTTTTATGGTCAGGAGTATGACATCATGTCATATTACTAATAGTTAGGGCGTTGGTGAAGCGGATGTAGGTGGCCTAAGTGTGGTTTGGTGCATCTGTGGAACCTGTGCATGTGCAAGCATCTGAGACCAGTTGGAATAATTAATCATAATAAATCAATAGCAGTGTTTTTTTTAGTTAAAGACATGGATGTGATGTCATTGAGTTTATTAAATGCAGTGCATCATGTTCGATTACTCACCTAATAGCATTGGTTTTTCTCTTTCTTCCGTTTCTGCATGATGTCACCGCTCGTCATAATTCCTCTCATGCAAAGTCGAATGAACTAAAGGAAGCTAAAAAGGAAATGTGCCCACCTTTTTGATTTCCTCTCTGAATCTCGCTATAGTGCGACATAGAGACATTCATGCATTCATCATCTGTCATTTATCATTCATTTATTGCTATATGCTGGTAAACTCGCTTTAGGCTTCAAGGGTTTAGTTTTATATTGCTATGCTGTTTGATGTTCACATGCTTCTTTTGCATTGACTGTTACTCCAGACTAATACAATCATTTGAAACAATTTGCAAGAAAAGTCGCTTACAAAATGAAATTGGATGAACATTAAAAAAATCTGACTTGATTCATCTGTTGTTTGACCTCTTTATATTTAAGGAGAGAACTTAAATATAAATATAAGTGGGACATGGCTTGTCATTTTGGAAGTCTGTTGAGGCCCCATAGTGGCTCCCACCCCTTCTTAAAAACATTTTTTTGTACATTTATTCTCAACGTTGTTCATGCATTTGTGATTTGTACCAATTGAAATGCAGCTTCTGCAGTGCAAAGAGGAGTTTTGATGTTTAGACGTTTCACCTGATTGGTAACAGCTCTGTAAGTGTCTCATTATTGTATTTAATGATTAAAAACAAAGCATTTCTCAGGCAATAAATGTGGATCTTTTAGATGAGCATTGCTCGGTCTGGTCTTGGTCTTAGTCTCAACTCCTAAAAAGTCTTGGTCTTGGATTAGGTTTTTTGACTACAACGCTATATTGTCATCTGACACCATCAATGTTGTGTTATTTTTAACTAACAGGTTTTTTGTCTATGATGTTTCCTAACGTGTGTGTGTGCGTGCAGGAAAGTGCAGTTCAAATCGCTATCAAACAGTGCCGGCAGGAGCTCAGCGCCAAGAATAAGGGGAGATGGAGTTTAGAGATTCAGATCATGAAGAGGTGAGTATATCCCGTGCAGATTCAGTATTCTGTTTCACCTGCAGGTCAGCACACACACACACACAATGATCCCAAGAGGCATTTATACTGAAGTCTGATCAGCGTCAGAGCTGCTGGAACATGTGCATTAAAAACAAACTATTACTGTTTTTTAGAGTTCTACAAACTCTAGACTTCCTGGTGATGAAACAATGAAAATAAGAGCGTGCTATGACCCTTTAACAGTAATTCTGGTAATAAGTTTTTTTGGGGGCTGAATTATGTTGGTTTTCACGTCACAGCTGATGCTCCTTTAAAGAGAAAGCACTATTTTGGTGGCATTTTTCCTTTTTCGCCCACTGATTCTCTTCTGTTTGTCATGATTTAATGTGCAGTGCATTAAGTGACCACGCAATTCCTTCCGTTGTTATTCGGCTATTTATGTATGTTTTTATGAACAAAAGCTCCAAGCAAAACAAAGAGGGATGAATTTATGTCACCACAGTAGTAAAAAGTGACCCAGTCTTGCGGCCGCAGCATTGGTTTACGCCGTCACAACACCTTCAGGCTCATCTCAAATTAGGAGAGAGTGCATCTCTGGTTTTCTCTGGAGGTTTTCCTCCTGTTAGTGGTTTAGGGGTGAGTTTGTTGTGGTCGTACTCATGTTCAGTTTTTTATTGGAAACTGCTTATTGTATTAAGGCGTATTTGGTTGTGAAGACATGTAAACTTATGAAGAAATACTGATTTTTGAAGGCTCTCCACAACATGTCAGAGACAGTAGAGGAGAGTTGTCTGTGTGTTAGTTCACCCAGAAATGAAAAGACATCATTTACGCATCCTGGGGCCTATTATAAGGGTTTTGGGGTTGACATGCATGCAAGGTCAGTTTTCTTATAAAATGCACTTAGAATAACCGTATTTGTTGAACAGCTCCCAAACAACTGAAAGAAACAGAGGCAAGTTCCAGAAGATCTAGCTGAGATAAGCGGCTTTCTAAACATCGACTGATGCCCTGGAGCT
>JAUMHI010000046.1:1041586-1052523 GCA_032359435.1 Enteromius unitaeniatus
CAGGAATAAATTACATTTTAAAATATATTCACACAGAAAACACGTATTTTAAATTGAAATAATATTTCACAATATTAGTTTTTTCTGGATTTTTAATCTAATGAATGCAGCCTTGATGAAACATCTTTAAAAACCATTAAATATATATTTTTAATATGCTTATATATTTTGTAAATGAATGTTTCTTATACTCCACAGAGCAGAACCCAAGAAGAAGAAGAAGGTGGACCCGCGTCGAGAGCTGATGATTAAGGAGCGTCTGAAGAAGAGGGTGAAGAAGCTGTCGAAAGTTCCAGCAGAACTGATTCCTATTGAAGACTTTATTTCACTAGCTAAGAGCTATGATGAGACCAGGTAAAAAATAATACATAACTACACCAGTCAAAAGTCTGGACTTTACTCTTTACTATTTTAGTGTGTAAATGATATTTTACTACAGGTCAAAAGTTTGGAATAATTAGGAATTAAAAAGTATTTTCAGAGAGGTCTAACGAAACTGCATTTATTTGATCAAAATACAGTAACCAGAAATATTATTTAGATATAATAAATATTAGACTAGAAATATTAGACTAGAACTAGAAATATTATTTAGATATAATAACTAAACAATCTAAGCTGAATTGTCAACATCATTCCTCCAGTCTTCAGTGTCACATGATCCTTTAGAAATCTAATATACTGATTATTATCAATGTTAAAAGTAATATTTTAAAATCAAATGTATTCCTGACATCACTAAACTGTAATTTTCTGATACAAGTAATTTTGAAGTATCCTGAAAAAAATATTAGGCCGCAAAAACTTATTATAATAAGAATTACTACCACCTGAGCACCAGTCATAATTAAGTAGCATATCTGCATATTACAATGATTTCTGAAGGGTCATGTGACTCTGAAGACTGGAGTAATGATGCTGAAAATACAGATGCGCATCACAGAAATGAATTACATTTTACAACATTCATGTAGAAAATCCTTTTAAATATATCACAATATTTTGTGCAAATAAATGCAGTCTTAGTGAGTAAAAGAAACATCAAAATCTTAATTATTCCACTTTGCCTAGAAGCGTAGACACAAAAATGTGATTTTAAGAAAATGTCTTAAATTGTACAAAGAAGGGTGAAAATACCCCCAAAAACCGAACAAGGCTGGGACTAATTATTGCGATTTGAACAGGTCCCGTGAGGCTCCTAAACTCTCTTTTGAGGAGAGCGAGCGCAGAGCCCTTCTGCTGAAGGAATGGTCCAGGTACAAGCAAAGCCAGCACCAGACAGAGATAAACGCCATCAAAGAAGTGCTGGAGGCCCAGAGACAAGCTCTGGATGAGCTGAAGCTGGAGTCGGAGGAGCTTCATAAAGCAGCGCTCAGCCCAGAAATAGACATATTCCCTTTCCAGCACGAGGGGCCCTGTTACACACCCCCCATTACAAACTATGAGGCTCCAGAAGGCAAATACAACGACATTACTCGGGTTTACACACAGTGAGAGAATCGGACTGCGAGAACAAACCAAATTGTTCTTCATGTGTTAATCCTCGTCGCCATGTTTTAAAGAAGTACTTGTCAACACAGGTTGTGTATCTGGAATACAAAAATAAAACTTTTTTGCAATTATTGATCATTTCTGTCCTTATTTATACCTTTGGTTACACTTTATTTTAAGGTGTGCTTGCTACAATGTAGTTATCCATTTATCTACTGAGAAATATGAATTACTATATGGTTAGGTGCATGTAAAATATATCAAGGACACCTTAAAATAAAGTGTTTCATTCAGTGCTTCATTTCAGTGACTTAGTTGGTCATAGTCAAAGTTCAGCTCGTTACAAATAAATTCACAATTACTCCTTGACGCTCATTTCTGAGTTCTGTAGCACAATAAATAAGGTCTCCAGTAAAACAGGCCAAACATCCACAAAAATCATTTATCATTACATACAGACACGTACAGACTTCAAATACGTTTTGATTAACAACAGATGTGGTTTTGTGATATTTTAAATGGAAAATAAACCGAATATCCCTCTCTTATTTGTGCTATACTGATCTTCTCCCCTAGCAAAAAAAGTTATTTCGCACACATTTATCATCATATTTACTGACGTAGCTCTCGAGGCTTCCAAAATTACAATTAAACTTTATTTGGACTACTAGTGCACTATTTCTTAATATTAAATCTAAAATGTGTTTTAATGTCAATATCGATGATTGCACAGCGGTCTTTTAACAATATCGCTGGAGATATTTAAGGTGTACCTGAAGTATACTCACAATAGTTCCATTTTAACACAATTAAATATACTTTGGTATGTCTTTAGTTGCACAATTAAAGCCCAGCATTAGCTCTTTAGCAGACTTTAAGTGTCCAGATTAGTATGCAACTGCAGGTTTTTTTTTATTGAAGCACATAAATGTTAATGTTTACTCAGCATGAAATAAATGCATCTCATAAATTGTATTATAGTTATTTTTTTTATTTTTTTTAGGGTCATCAAATGCTTATACTTCAACATTTGCTTTACTGAAGTGCTTTGCACTGAGCATCTACAGCAGAGCAAAACTGCACCAGTCCAGGAGAGGTAGAGGTGTGAGACGATTCCCAGCAACTCAAGTACTTTCTTGCATCATGAAGAGTCCTTTTACGGCTTTATGAGTCCTGTGGTTTGCCCTGGTTAAGTGGCAGGTGCCAATCAGCCGGAGGCATCTGTCGAAGATTCCAGACCGGAGGGAACTTCCTCTGTTCAGCGACTCGCTTCCTCTCGCTCTCCTGGAGGGATTCCTAAAGGTGCATAAGAGGTGATAGATGAGTAGAGGATTAGTGGCCAGAATAAACAGCAGTGTGGCCCGAACCTAAACCCGGAAAGGTCCTAAAGTGGTCTAGACTCACCTTTGCGTGTATGCTGTGGCTTTTCTCCCACTCTTTGCAGGTGTAAAAGTCTTCTTTCCACTGCTGGCAGTCCGGTGCTCTGCCGTAGGTGTAGTATTCATGGAATCTGTTAAATAAACTCTTGCAGTGCTTGAATTCACACCAGTAGACGTCACATGGACGTGGTGGCTGTGGAATATATATATATATATAAGGAACAGTGCATGTAAAAAATTACAATGTCTCACATTTAGGCCGTGCAAGATGTAGGTGAGTTTGTTTCTTTATCAAATTTAGCAATGGATGCTCTGCAGTGAATGGGTGCCGTCAGAATGAGAGTCCAAACAGCTGATAAAAACATCACAAGTAATCCACAGCACTCCAGTCCATCAGTTAATGTCTTGAGTAGTGAGAAGCTGTGTATTTGTGAAAAGCATGTTTTTTATAACTTCAAGTTGCTTCCATAATACATAATAATGCTGCTTCCAGTGAAAATAGTCATCTAATCATGGACTAATTCAGCCAGAAGTTACAGTTAGAAGTTAAAACATGCAACTTTAGGCTTCTGGACTGGAGTGATGTGGATTATTGTGATGTTTAATTCTGACGGCACCCATTCACTGCAGAGCATCCATAGCTGAGACACTGATGCAATGCTACATTTCTCCAAATCTGATGAAGAAACAAACTCATACTCATCATGGATGGATTGATATTTTAATGTACTACACTTACAAAAACTCCAAGGTTTTATCAAAGTAATTCGGCACAAACAAGGCATTTTTGTAAGAAATCCCGAGTACACAAACACATATAAAGGTCTGACAGTGCCAGGTTAATTGCATTTTACTAAATAAATACACCTTTAACCAGTGACATTACCCTATATTTACAATAAAGCCTGCAAAAGGCGTATTCAATCGCTATTTAATGTAAAATACACAAATACAGTAATCAGACTGACCCTCCAGTGTGACCCTGCCATACTGCGCTCTTCTTCTGTGGTGCTCTCCAGCGCGTCGCGATCCACTGACAATTTCAAAATAAAGTACTATTTCAATACGAACGTAGCATGTATTTATTTCTAAATTCGAATTTCCAAGTTCTATTTCCACGTACGCGTTAAATATGTTTAATATGCAGCGTGTGCGAATTACAGAGACTCGTCGTCCAGACCTTTATTTTGTAGTCAGGCGGAAGTGGCGGTTAGCACCGGCGGCACACTGCGGTGTCTAGTTAACAGTTAGTTGGAAGAAAAACAAATCGTAAAAACTAGTTAAAAACACTTCCATGCCGCCACAATGCCTTCTGAAAGTCTACGATGGGAGACTTTAGAAGCCCTGAAAAACTCTCCGAAGGGGAAACTCAATTACAGTCCAGACTGGCTGGAAAAAGGGGAGGTAAACATGCTGAGAAACTGAGAAATATGAATGCTTTATGTATCAGGATCTGATTATTATGGTTTTATCGCCTTCATTACCAGCTAATCTGCTTTTTGACATGTATTGCATGTTATTCTATATTATAAAACCAAGTTATAAGTATATGATTAGGCTACGTGTTTATATAAGGATGGTGTTATTGTGGTCATGGTACAGCCACAGATGAAAACTGTTTTATAAAGGAATCAAAAGGCTGCACACTTATAAGCCTGACCTGTGTTGCAGGATGTTCTGGCGCGCTGTATCGAGGTGTCCAGTCTGTCTCCTCTCTCAGGACAGATTCTGAAGAGAATGAGTCCTCGTCCACTGCACAAGACCCGCTCTCTGTCCTCATGTGTTCGTGATACAAGTCCTGAGATTTCAGAAGATCTGGCTGCTGGCGCTTCGTTTTCCCAGACGAGTCCCCGACAGATTTCATCTCCCACTTCTCCACCTCCAGTCTCCATCCACGCTGAAGAGGAGGAGCAGGTGATGAGCTGCATACAAACATCTCAATAGAGATGCATAGAACCAAGACCCCACCCTACATATCACTTTACTTCACAATACAGAAAGATCCGTCTCTGCTTTCCTTTAATCTCGACTTGTTTATATGGTAGCTCCCATGCATATCCGCTGTTCAGTTTCTTGAGTATGTGTTTGCACAGGAGTGCAATGCTGATTTTTCCTGTTTTCGTTCATTTTTGATCTTAGAAAGCGGAGGAAATAAAGGAGGATTCTGTTGTGAGTCCCGTAGCAAGCTCTCCTTCAGCGATTTCTCTCCTGTCACCCAGAGCCACGCAGATGGCCGGCTGCATCCGCATGTGTGAGCAGAAACACAAGGCCAGAGCAAAGGTACCACACCTGGAACTGTTGATGAAAATGTTTTTGCATGCTAATTTTGTTTTTGAAAAATCCTTATATTCAGCACGAATAACTAAAAATCTCATAAAACACCTAATAACTACATAATACTAGTATTGTTAGAAATTGCAATAACAGAAAATAGAAATATAATAAATGTATACATTTAACATTTTAATTAAAAGACAATAATAAACAAATATGAACAATGAATAAATATAAATTTTAAAATAATAATAGTATATATATATATATATATATATAAATGCATACAACAGAAATAAATTAAATTAATTAAACTATAATAACTATAAAAAGCAAACATATATTTAATAAAAATAGACAGAGAAACTATAAATGCATTACAATTATAGCGCTATAAATAAAGCTGACTTGACTTGTGCATTAAGGACGCTTATAATGTTTAAAAAAAACTTTCTATTTCAAATAAATACTATTCCTTTGAGCTTTCTATTTATCAAAGAATCCTAATAAAATACGGTTTCCACAAAAATATGAAGCAGCACAGCTGTTTTCAATATTGATAATAATCCGAAGAGACGCAAATCAACATTAGAATGATTTCTGTAGTGATGCTGAAAATTCAGCTTTGATCACAGAAATAAATTAAATTGTAGAACATATTCCAATATAAAAGAGTTTTAAAATTGTAGAAATATTTGACTATTTTTACCGTATTTGTGATCGATTCAATGTTTCCTGGGTGAGCAGAAGAGACTTCTTTCTTTGTTGCATGTGTGTTTTCTTTCTCAGGCGGAGCTGAGTCTCAGACAGGAGCAGCAGGAGCGGCTGGTGACCACCGCTGCTAACTGTGAGTCTGAGCAGCTCAAGCGCTACGAGGAGTTAATGGAGCTCAAACAGAGACAGGAGTGCCAGAGTATGAGAGACATGATGGAGAAAGAGTAAGGGATTTCATTCTCATTTACAAGCTAAGAATATGTGCTGAGTTAGTTGTTCAAGCAGTGTTTTGTGCTTAAAGGAAACAGGAGAGTCTCGGCCGGCAGGAGAAGCTGCAAGAGGAACACAGACATAGATTGAAAGTGAGTCTGAGTGGACCATTAGTGTGATCTAATACATTTTAGAAATCGTCCAGATTGAGTACGAATTAAGCTCTATAAGCAGCATCTGTGATATAATGTCGATTAACACAGGTAATAATTTTTTTAAATAAACGCACAATTGTTTTCGAAAGTCTAAAAGCAGAAATGTGCAGCTTTTTTAAAAGCACAAAGGTTTGTGATCAACTGAAAAAAATGACTACATACTGTATGTTTTTCCATTACCAACTCATCAAAATAATGAATTTCATATTCATTTAGTTATATGAGATTCAAGTAGACAAGATATAGGCTTGAAATGTTAGAAACAATTGTCTTAAGTAGCTAATACTAAAACCATTTAAATAAATTTAATGTAATTAATGTATAGTATATATATATATATAGTTTTCATCAGCGAGTTGCAACATTCATGCACTAAAAAACTAAATAGAATTATTTTTTATAAAAACTGTAAAGACATATTTAAAAAAAACAGAACACACAAAAATTTACTTATGTCGATAAAATTTAAAATGTACATTGAATAGATATGTATATATAAATATGTGCACATTAAAACTAATTTAACTAAAATAATACGTTTGAAACAGCCCTTCAGTGTAGCTATAATCTACAAATTGGTTTTCCCAGCAGTATCGACCCTTATATTTTACTGTACATTCATTTAATTTAGTAACATTTTACATCGGTTAGGTTTGTGTTGGGTAAATCCTCGTTTTCTGTGCTGCAGATCCTGAACCTGCGTCTGCGGGAGGCGGAGCAGCAGCGTCTGCGGGAGGCGGAGCTTGAGCGTCAGCGGCAGGTGGAGGGCAGAGAGCGGCACAGAGCTATCAATGTCATACAGGAGGAAGTGCTACAGCTCAACCAGCTCCTACAGCCACGCCCCTCCACACAGTCTGACCCCGCCCTCGGACACACCCCCTACATCATCCGTGGCAACCAGCTCTGCTCGCAGGTGTCAGAGGTGGTGCCGGCCGCTGCAGACGTGAGTCCACATCCACCTCGTTTCACTAGTATAGATTTTAAAGAAGCGTCTTTTGCTCCCCAGGACTGCATTTATTTGATCAAATAAAAAGTAAAGACAGTGAAATATTATTATTATTATAGTATGTTGTAATATTTCACATTTCTACTGTATTTTTGATCAAATAAATGCAGCCTTGAGCAGAAGATTGTTTCATTTACATTCTGAACTTATGGCTGGCAGTGCATGTGTGTTTATTGAATGCATATACTTTATAATAATGATGCATGATCGGCTCCTGTAACTTAAATGCAGTGTACGTCACTTTGGATAAAAGCATATCATAAGCAATCGCTTGCATTCTGCAGGGTCAGTTTCCCAGCATGGAGGATTTGACCGTGGCGGAGCGAGCGCTACAGGAAATGAGGGCACTGGTCAGAAACCTGCAGGACGAGGTGGCCCAGGCTGCAGAGAGGAAGAGGAAGGAGCATGAGGAAGAGGAGGAGAAGAAGAAGAGACACGAGGAACTGAAAGCCCAGCAAGAGGAGCAAAAGAAATCTGCGGCACGGTCCGCTATAGAGAAAGCCAAGAAAGAGGGTGAGGGAGTGCAAAAAAAACATGCATGAAGGTTTAAAAGTAAAATTGCTCATGAAATCAGTGTGACTTTTCACCTCTTCTGCAGGTCTGCAGACAGGAGCAGATGAAAGCACTTTAAAGTGGTACAACACGCTGCAGGACGCAGCCAAGCAGTGCGTTCAAGCTTTTGATGAGCTCGGCAGAGCTAAAGACACACAGGTTAGACGCCCCTCAGCTCGGAGAAGCATTTATTGGATACTTTATGGTGTTGCAGTGAATGATTATCTTGGCCTTATGTTGCAGACAAAAAAATTAAAAATGGAGCTGCAAAAGGCTGCGACCACACCTGTGAGCCAGATCGCAAACATCTCAGGTGAGACGAAAGAGAGAGAGACTAACATAAAGAAATGATGCTGAAAAATACACCTTTCCATCTGAACTGTTTTTAATAGTCTATAAATTTAGTTTAGTCCATTTAGTCGTGTACTTTTACTATTACTCTTAATATACTGTTTTTATTAATATTTGATTCAGATTTAATTTTTTTTTTAGTTTTAATTGTTGCTAATTTGTCACTTTTATTTGTCTTCACAGTTTACACATGTTTATATAGTGTATATACAGATTATATGTAGTTTTTTTTTTTTTTTTTAATTGTAGTTTGTTATATTGGTACAGTATTTCAAATGAATCTAAACAAAAATGACAAATGAAATAAGTTAATAAAAGTTTTTATTTTTAAGTTTTCATTTAACAATTTTATTTCAAGTAACAAAAAACATTTAAGCATTTTTAATAATGAGTTAATTACCATATTTGATGTTTATAATATTTTTTTTGTTTAATGAGTTTAATTAAAGCTGTTATTATAGTAATATAAATATATATATATATAAACCTTTTAATGATACAGTGTTGTTTCTACTCTTATTCAACATTTAAACCTGTTTCATAAGAGATTCATTAAAAAATACTTTAAATAATGAACACATCACTCACAGTGATGTAAAAATAATAAATATGTTGTATATTCCATATTTTTAGCAAAATGCTCCTTTCTATAATTCTTCTTTGGCTAATTAATGAGCTTTGGATCCATCACGTCACATTAAAATGTGCCAAATGCCATTTATTATTTGAATTTTGTTAGAAAATCCAAATAATTTGAACCATTTAGTCTTTGTTTCATATTACAAGTAGCAAAGCACAGATTTATTGGATTGTAGGTGCACTATAAATAATGTTCAGTGACATTTTGTTTACGCATGAACTGAAAAAATAATTGATATTAATTTAAGCATCAATGTCAGTTCATCAAAATGATTTATTAAAAATGGAAATGTCATTGCCTCACTAATATAAAGCTGACCTCATGTCTGCTGCTTCTCTTTAAACCTGGTTTGTATGCAGGTGCACCGCTGAAGGAGGCCTTTGAGAAGATCGAGAAGCTATTGTCCAGTCGTCCAGTGACGTCTGCTGGAAAGACAGTCTCTACATCCCAGCATCCTCAGGGGCTGGAGTTTGTCAGTTATAAACTGGCAGAAAAGTTTGTGGTAAGCCAGATTTTTATATACAAAAACAGAACTTTTTGAAGACCAATAAAGGTCATTTTAAAGGGGTCATCGGATGCCCAAGTTGATATAATTCTTTAAGATCTTAATAATATGTCTGTAACATATTTTGGTTTACATTTCTCAGTTATAGAGCTGTTCACATCGCAAGCTGTAAACCTTAGAATCTGAGATCGGCTTGATTTGAGAAAGGAGGATTCAAAAAGAAAATTGCGTCCAATAACTCCTTTAATATCTCATTTACAGAAACAAGGAGAAGAGGAGGTGGCGTCCAATCATTCAGCAGCGTTCCCCATCGGCGCTGTGGCGTCAGGCATTTGGGAACTGCATCCTAAAGTTGGAGAGCTTATACTCGCCCACCTCCACAAGAAGTGCCCATACGCTGTCCCTCACTACCCACCCATGGAAAGTGGCTGGTCTGTGGAGGATTACCAGAGGTAAGTGTGTTGCTTTTCGACAAAAGTGTTTTACGAGAAAATCACAGAACGTGTTTTCACCTTCTATTTGTTGATGCACACACGTCTTAGTATCAGTGATAGCATTGTGATTAATATTTTGAATTAGATTATTTTTTTTTAATTTTCTGTTTTTATTTTAAATTTTAGTCATTTTGTATTTTTAATTATTTCGTTTATTTAAATATTTTTTATATATTTATTATTTACATATTTATTGGTTTTTATTTATTCATTCATTATAGTTTTAGTTAGTTTAAGTGAAATTAATGAAAATTTAATGAAGATATTTTTTTCGTAACTTTCATTAAAATGAACATAAACCAAGAATCTTACTCCTAACTTATTTTTGATGGCAGTGTAAAATATAAATTTGACGGAAATAAAGAAATGCCTGTAATTGTAGTTTCCTCCATTTATAAATGGCAATTCTACATCAGTGTTTGTTATTAATGTTATATTGTGTATAGGAAATACAAATGGCACTCCTTTTTTCCAAGAAATCATTATTTTATGACTTGAACAGCAACATATTATTTTTGCCTTTGCACTTCGATCAATTTGAACTGAAGACATGCTTGCTGTGTGAACAGTGCAATAGCTACAGGTTTATTTTAAAGCCCTGCTTAAACATTTAAAGTTAACATTAATGTTTGCAAATTCTTACTAAATTATTTGTGTTTTCATAGGGGTTTTTTTGTCCAGAAAAGATCAGAATATTAATATGAAGTCTGTTGAATGTTTTTTTTTAAACAAAAAAGCACCAATTTTGTCAAACCATGAGCGTTTCTGATCAGAGTGCAAGTCATGATGTATGTGTCTTTCCCATCAGGATTCTGGGATACCGCGTGGAAGACTCCAAAGTGGAAGGGCAGGACAGCTTTCTGAAGAGAATGTCGGGAATGATTCGTCTCTATGCGGCAATAATCCAGATGAGATGGCCTTATACCGGCAAACAAGGGGTGTGGGATATTCCTTTACTTTAACATGCTTTAAAGGGGTCGCATGATGTTGCTATAAAATAACGTTATGTTGAGGTTTAAGGTTCAAAAAACATTATTTTCCACATACTGTACATTATTGTTTCTCCTCTAAGCCCCGCCTCCTGAAACGGGTCGATTTGTACAAAG
>JAUMHI010000046.1:1055675-1066425 GCA_032359435.1 Enteromius unitaeniatus
TTCAGTTTCCTTCATTCATTGCCCGATCCCGGAAGACTTTAAGTTTGTTTACCTTTGTTTCCTTCGAAGACTTTGTTCTCAATAAAGACTGTTATTTTATACTTACCTGTCTGGAGTCTGCTTCGTTACAGAGGTAAGTTTTAACAATTTATTGAAAAATGACAAGTAAAAAGGGCAGTTCAATTCAGCTGATCGTTCGTGGAAATCAGTTCGTGCCTCCTTTTAATCTCTCAGACGAACTCCAGAAAGAGGTAACTTTTCCATTGAGGCTGGTGAAGTGATAATCCTATCTCCTAGGATTCCTCTCAGATACATGAGGCTGAGTGTTGGGAGCGGGCAGGCGAGTAGCGTTCTGAGGAGACAGGTGAGCACAGCAGGTGAGTATACACAGGTAAGTTTAAAGGTTTCTCACGTTATAGTAATGTAGGTGGATCGCTGAGAGATCGGAGAGATATCTCCTTTGAATCCAGATCGTGAGTTCCCTCAGTGCTGCAGATGATAGAGCTGAACGCCTTGATATAAGTTTGCTGATCAGACTGAAACTTGAACATGATAGCACAGACGGTGAAATCGTGACACAACATAAAGGTAAGGCAGAAGGTAAGCAGAATGGTTGTTACCTTGATCTCCGCCGATGAGTGACTGTTGAGTTGGGGTTTTTAACACGCTGCTCAGCTTGGATTCCGGTGATGGTAATTAATAGTCAGGTGACTGAGAGTGCGCATAACTGGCTGCACTGGGATCAGTGTAGTCCGGTGGCGTGATAATCAGCCACACCTGCCATCCTCACCTGTTCCTGATCTTCATGACCACATTTAAGCCACACACACCAGCTCTATCACTGTCTGAGCTCGTACATACGAAAGTGGACTCTTGCTCTCTTACCTGTTTCCATGTAGTGTGCTCCTTGATCCTCTGTGTATCCTCCAGCTCCTGTGATTCCTCTCCTCATCTTCATCTGGCAAGTGGTGTGTGGTTGTGGTCTTCTCGTCCTCTCCTTCAAGTTAGATACCCTGTGGAAAACGGAAAAGAGACTCTTTAGTTTGGTTTGAAGATTGCAAAGTTCTACTTTGACTCTTTCAGTCTTGTCTCTCAGAAACTGCTTTAAAATGGGCAGAGTCAACATGGAGTCATGCTGGGCCAGCTGTCAGCTCATACGCCGCCTTTGCCCAACACTTTCTAGAAGGATTTGGACAAATGGATCATGAATCATCGGCAAGTGAAGAGTTGTATCATTTCTATCAAAATAACCTCTCTGTCCAAAAATACTCTGCTAGGTTTCGAACCCTGTTGGCCGTTAGCGGTTGGAATGAGAGGGCGTTGGTTACTACTTTCCGCCAAGGTCAACTTTGTTTAATGCTGGCCCCGTATGAGGATCCGCTGGGATTGGAACGCTTCATACAGCTGGCCCTCCGATGCTCCGCCCGGGTAATTGCTTATACTCAGCTTCCATCTAGCACTGCATCAGTTAACCCAATGCAGAATTACAATGGGGCTGTGTCTGTATTGTGGTCAGTCAGATCACCTCCTGAAAGACTGTCCTCTACGTCCACCCAGACCGGTGGTGAGTACGATTTTGCCAATGTCAGAAAATATGCATCCGTTTACTTTCCCTGTCACTCTTACTGCTAGAGGTGCTTCCATTTCAGTTGCGGCTTTGATAGATTTAGGATCAGCAGGAAACTTCATTACTGGGCACCTTGCACGATGGTTTACACATAACACACTGAAATCTGTTGTCATCCCACCAGGTTACCGTACCGTGTTTTCTGCCCCAGGAGAGCGGCTCGCCTGCCACTGCATCGCCCATGGTACTGCGCCATCGATCTACTTCTGGATGCCTCAGTGCCCAAAGGAAGGATTTACCCTTTATCCATCCCTGAAACTCAAGCAATGGAGGAGTACTTCAAGGAGGCCCTCGAACATGGCTACATATGTCCTTCTACTTCCACTGCTGCTTCCAGCTTCTTTTTTGTGGCAAAAAAGGACGGCGGACTTCGTCCTTGTATCGATTATTGTGCACTTAATAAGTTAACCTTACCATTTAAATACCCTTTGTCTCAGCAGCTTTGGAGAAGTTAAGAGGCGCCAAGATATTCACCAAGCTTGACCTCTGAAGTGCCTACAACTTGGTATGGATTCGTCATGTGGACGAGTGGAAGACAGCATTCATCACACCCACCGGGCACTATGAATACTTAGTGAGCCGTATGGATTTTCTAACGCACCCTCAATATTCCAAGACTTTATGCACAAGGTCTTTCATGTGTATCTGAACAAATTTCTAGTCATATATATCGATGACATCTTAATCTATTCATCCAACCTCCAGGAACATCGTCTGCACGTCCAATAGGTACTCACTAGGCTATGTGAGCATCAATTGTTTTTAAAAGCTGAGAAATGCTAATTTCACCTGCCTTCCACCCAGTTTCTAGGGTACAACATAGACCAGTCAGGGGTTAGTATGGACCTAGGGAAAGTTGAAGCCATCACCAACTGGCCCGCTCCGACTACCATAAAGGAGCTACAGAGCTACTTAGCGTTCTCCAACTTTTACTGTAGATTAATTGAAAATTACAGTAGTCTAGCTTGTCCCCTTCACACCTCACTTCTTAAGGGAAAACATAAGACTCTGTTATGGACCTCCGAAGCAGCACAAGCGTTCAGTGAACTAAAGACTGCTTTTACCTCAGCTCCCATTTTAGTTCACCCTAATCCCAAGAAACCCTTTATTGTCGAAGTTGACGCCTCCACGACAGGAGTTGGTGCCATCTTATCCCAGCAGCAGGGGACTCCACATCAGTTAAAGCCATGTGTGTACTTCTCCAGGAAGATTAGCCCAGTGGAGAGGAACTACGACTTTGGCAACAGCGAACTCCTCGCAGTACTTACGTGATGCTAATAGACTTAACCCTCGGAAGGCTATATGGGCTCTGTTCTTTACCAGGTTTCAGTTCTCAATTTCTTATCGACCCGGATCCAAGAATGTCAGAGCAGATGCCCTATCCAGAATTCATGCCCCAGAGGAAGAACCCAAGAAGGTGGAGCCCATTCTCCCTGAAAAGATGTTTTTCAGTCCAATCCAATGGGTGACCCCTCCAGCTGCTGCAGGCCCTGCTCCAGTTCCTCCGCTGGGTTGCCCTCCGAACCTCCGATTTGTTCCTGAAGCCGAAGGAATTTCCCTCATCCACACTTCACACATGTAACTGGGCATTGGGCATCCAGGGACCAACAGAACCCTCTCGCTCCTGAAAGCAGTTCTGGTGGCCACGCATGAAGCAGGATGTGCAGAGGTACGTGAGAGGGTGTTGGGAATGTGCCATGTCTAAGAACCCTAAGAACTTACCATCTGGAAACTAATGCGATTACCCACACCTGCCCGCCTCTAAAGGTCGTAGAAGAGGGCACCATCTACAAGGTCAAGGAAGTCCTGGATTCCCGGCATCGTGGTGGTCAGCTAGAATATCTCCTGGACTGGGAAGGCTATGGCTCAGAGGAAAGAGCGATCACAATCACCAGAGTTTTAATCAGCAACACTAGCCATCCTCACCTGTCCCTGATCTTCACAACCACATTTCCCTTTGCCATTTCAACCCAGTACCCAGCTGTTTAACCAGAGCTGCATCTTTCTGCTCTAACACGAAGCATCTAAAAATTAGTTGGAAACGGGAGGCGCGTCGCTTCCTTCACCAATTTCAAAGTGCTTCAGCGATGTCTGTAGCTTCTGCTGTTACTAGGCAACCTCAGCTTACACAATTTGAAATGGCTCAAATCTACTTTTTATTAAGTTTTAATGAATCAATAAATACCATCTGAGGCTTTTCCAAACCACTTCTTTATTTGTTGCTAAGAAGAAACCCCAGAAGATATGTCAAATATTGTTGTTCAAAGTAAAAGAAAAATGGGCAAAGTGCATACTTTAAACTCACAAAACCTGTTCTTATCATTTCAAAACTATTTTAGACTATTTAAGTTCTACATGATGTTGTAAATTAATAATAATATGCTACAGCCTACACATTAACAACATTAAATGCCCAAGAGAGTAAAATTTACTGAAATCATATTTACTTTAACTTAAGTTTAATTATCGACAAATTCCTGTCACAAAATCAAGTACAGTTTTACAAAGTCTGATCCACATGCAATTTCCTAATAGCTTAGCTCTTGTATGTTTTTGATGTTTCACTGAACCCAGTATGTATAAAAGTGTATATGGTAAATGAGAATTTGTTAAATTCACCAGCATCAGACTTTTTAAATTTTTTTATAATTACTATATTTTTACTATACTTTATTATAATACTGATTTTGTATGCACAATCACATTTCACTTTCACTTTTCATCATGATGTTTCACTGTAGACTTTGTTCCTCCCTTTCTCGTCCCGCAAGCCACCGCATCCCAATGCAACATTCGGAAAGAAAGTTTCAAAGTCAATAAACATTAGATGGAAAAATATATATATTTCATTACTTTCTATCATTATACTAGCAGTTATATCGTTAAGTAATTATACTGTAATAACGGCAGATCCCTCTGCACAAGAGCACTGAAAGGAGCAGCAAACGCCATTTCTGGGGGTTCGTTATTCCGCAGATTCCCCTCTCATTTGCAGGACTCTCAAACCCTCGCTGGATCCTAGTGTGGCAAAGATTTCTGTCACCTTGGAGATGGAGGTGTACGGATCCATATGCTGAGAGTTTATTCAGAGTCGACAGAGCAGGGTCAAAACAATGGCAAACAGGATACTGAGGGTTAGGCGTGAATCAAAGTCAAGGTACACAGGCAAAAGGTCAAAAAGGCAGGCAGCTAACATACAGAAGACAAGGAGAACACACAGATTAATAAATGGGAAAAACGCTGAGGATTGGAAAACAGATGTAATTAACACACTCCTTAACACACGATGTACTCGTTACATCGTAAAAAAAGAATGGCCTCTACGCTAATATTAGTCTCTCTCTCTCTTTTATTCTGTTCCTCAGTCCGTATCCAGATCAGACAGTGTACCAGCACAAAGAGATGATCTTCATCGGAACACCTAGATGAGCTCCGTGGACAGATCGCCGGATCCAGATGCACACACACACACACACACATAAATTCTTATACAATCTGACGTGTTCAAAATTAAACTGAACTGGAAATTAGGTGCTGGGCGCCCGGCTAGAGGAGAACTAAGCCTGGTTCACCCAAGGTTTTTTCCCCCATTCTATCATGGATGGGGTTTTGGTTCCTTGATTAATGCATGATGAACAACAGCTGTGAGGGGAGAGGTGCATACTGGGAGTTGCTTAGTTGGGGGCACCTCATTTTTAGTATTTATTGTTGTTTTAATTTACAGAGATCGTCTCTGCATTTAATAAATACTGTAAATAGTTTAATCTCGTCATTAGACATGACCATCACTCTATTTCCTATTTGATAATTCTCAGTGCTTTGCTACAACCTGTATTGTTAAACTACTTTACTATATAAATAAAAGCGATTGATTGATTGAAAATGACTATAATCACAAATTAGGTTTCCCCAACTAAGCAAGCCAGAGGCGACAGTGGCAAGAAACAAAAAAGTATCTGATACAGCACTGTGTGAATCATTTAATATGAATCCAACTTAAAAAAGGAAAGAACAAAGCTAAAGCAGATGAGCAAGTAAGACAGGTTTCTGTCATCTGTCAAATACCACAATCACTGAAATGCCTTTAGTAATTTTTGCTCTATTAATATTACGGTATGGTAAATGAATGTCAAGTCAAGTCAAGTGACTTTTATTTATATAGCGCTTTTCACAATACAGATTGTAGCAAAGCACTGAACATTATCAAGTAGAACAGAGTAATGGTAAAGTATAATGACGAGAATTAAACTTTATTTATCAAATGCAGAGACGGTCTCTGTAGACAAGATGATGGTAATCACTAGAAATCAGGTGTCCCCAACTAAGCAAGCTAGAGGAGAACCAAAACCCCATCCAAAAAAACCTTGGGAGAACCAGGCTTAGTTGGGTCCAGTTCCTCTGACCGGACGCCCAGCACCTAATTTCCAGTTCAATTTTAGGCACGTTGGATTGTGTAAGGACTATGTGTGTGTGAAAGTTAAAAGTGACCAAAAATAGTGGTCTGTTCATTCCTCTTTTAATAAATCAAGCTCTCGTTAGCTCCAACAAGTTTCTGTGGCTTGTTACTTTTTTTTTTTTTTTTAGATATTTCAATGATGTAGAGTGATTATAAATAAAGTCTCTTTTAAAAACAGGAAAATAGGTGAGGAAAAAAAGGCCCAAATTGTGAAACAAAACAAAAAAATTCCTAACTGTAGAATATATAAGTGAAATATTTTGTGAGGGGAAAAAAAAAATTAATTTTAGCATATAAACTGAATGTTTGAGGAAAAAAGTGTCTAAATTGTAGGATATAAACTCGAAATTGTGCGAAAAACAGTCATAATTAATGGAAGGGAAAAATACTAATTGAAAAATGAAAGGAAAATGATTGTTTGTTTTTTTAACTTACGTTTTGAGTTTTAAAAATTGAAATAACAATGTGGTTCTCTCTCCACAGGCATTCAGCCAGCGAGCGCAGCAGCGTGTGAGATAAAAACTCTGGAAGGTATGATTTTAGCTTGACTTATGCCTGTTTTCTCTTTATAAAAGCATTGCACTGAGTAGTGATCAAATCAGTCATGAGGGGTTTTTGATGCATACATTAACTGTATAAATAAGCTTTCCCTTGATGTCTGGTTTGTTAGGATAGGACAGGATAGGATTGAATAACTGGAATCTGAGAGTACAAATAAATCAAAATATTGAGATAAACGCCTTTTAAAGTTGTCAAAATTAAGTTTTTAGAAATGCATACTACTGATCAAAAAGTAAGTTTGGATTTATTCATGGTGAAAAATGTACAAAATATCTTCATGTAACACAATCTTTACTTAATAAATCCTAATGATTTTTGACATAAAAGAAAATCGATAATTTTGATCCATAAAATGTATTGTTGGCTATTGCAGCTGCAATAAAACCCCTTTAAATTACACGGCTCACTTTTTTGAGATCAAAATAGGTCACATGAGTATTTTCTATGCTCTTTACTTCTAAACTACGTCCAAAACAGTCATATTTTACATATTTGAGGTCTGGAAATATTTGCTCTCTCTCTGAAGTGAGAGTGAGCAAATATTTAGCAGTTTAGGTCGACTAATCATTCAATATTATAGCATGGCATTTTGATCAAATATATTAAATCCTGTTTTTTGTAAAAATAGTGCAACAAGAAGTTGTTTGTTCTTTGTGAAAAATTTATAGTTTCTTTTTCTCAGAATTGTGAGATATAAACTTAAAAGAAATAAAGTTGCAGAAAAAAGTCTGAATTGCATGATATAAACTCGAAAAATATTGTGTTTTCAGAAATGCAACTTTATATCTTGTAATTCTGACTTCATAACTCGCAACTGTGACTTTATATCTCGCAATTTTTATCATGCAGTTCTGATTTTATATCTCACAATTGTGAGTTAAATCCCTTTAATTAACCACAAATGAGCACGTAAAGCAATTCTGAATTTCTCCGCATCTCTGAATTGAGTTACTGAGGGTGATATGTTTGTGATGATTCCTGCGCAGCTGAGACGACGTACCACACGCTGGAGGAGGGCATGGTAGAGTACTGCACCACCGAGGCGCCGGTGACCGTCACCGCAGAGGCTCCGGTGGAGATGTTGGCACAGGCCGAGTGCAAGCCGCAGGAGCTGAAGAGCCGCATCGCGCTCAACTCGGCCAAACTGCTGCAGGAGCACCGCGTCACAAACCTGCACGTGCGTGAGATCGCCCAGCACCTGGAGAACCAGAGCGACCTGCTGCAGATGATCCGCCGCTCGCAGGAGGCACAGGCCTGCGCCCAGGAGAGACAGGCCCAGGCTCTGGAGGGAACGCAGGCCGCCCTGCTCGCCCTCATCCAGATGTTCAGACCTGCTCTGAAGGACTTGAGGAAGTTTCTGCAGAACGCCAACAGTGCAAACCCTGCTCCGCCTGCTTCTGCAGAGACTGGAGAAGGAGCAGAGAACGTGCCGCCGCAGACAGAAGACGCACAATAGAGACAAGTGTGAGCCGGTCTGCTCTAGAATAGACTGTAAATTATTGTACAGCACGGTGCTTATATGTGTGTGAATGCTTCAGGGATGCAGTGAAAAGAGGACTTTTATGAGCGTTTTAAAGAAGTGGCCAAAATATAGACTTTTGACAATTTGGAGATACTGTAAAGTCTTTTCAGTTTAGGTTGCAACACATTTAATTTAATTTTTGGTGTGCAATTGACCCTAAAGCAAACACGCAAAACCCAAATCTGGGTCAGAGACCTACAGAAAAGAAAAGCAGTGATGGAAGACGTCGTGGAGGCTTTTGTTTCTTTAGCTTTTGAGAATTTGATGTTTTTATTTAAGTATGCTAAATAAAGAAACTCCACACATGTACGAGTCTTCGTTTGTGGTTTATTGATGCTCAAGCCTCTGATTAAAATGTGTGCCACAGGTTTTGATGTAAATACGTCCATACAGTTATATATTTATATACAGGATATATTTGTATTAAATAAGCTGATTAATGCACTTAAAAAAACACTTTACTAATCACCATGGCTAAAATATTTATTATTACCATAAGCTTTACTATATTAAGTTTTTATTAATGTCTTGCTCTTTTAGAAAAAATGCAATAATGGAATTTTGCCTTTAGAGCAAACTGAAACATTTTTGCACACAATGTAAATCTGATTATTCATTTAACACAGTCTTTGTATTTTTGTCTTGCATAGAAGCCCCGTTCATTTACTGATTGCATTGAATGTGAGAACTAACTCTAACTAACAAAATATGTACAAATGGTGTTACTTTCACTTTCTAATCGATTAGGTTATTATTGTTCAGTCACTACTTGCCTTAATTGAACAATGTGACATTTTTCCTGTAATTTTCAGTCATCTGGTAGTTTGATGCACAGCTTGCATGTACGGGACTTTTTCACGAGAGGGAGACAAAGAGCTGTATTTCTAAAAAAAATAAAAAAATAATAATGTTTAAAACGGCTGAGACGATTTCAGGTTTCTTCAATGAATAGAAAGTTCAGAAGAACAGCATTTATCTGAAATAGAAAACTTTTGTAACACTATAAATGTCTACCATCATATCTGAATATCTAAATAAAAGTAGACTGTTCATTTCTATAATATAATATAAAATATTTGATATAGATGATCTTTGAATGGTTTGGGTTAGATAAGGTAAGGACTGAAGAATTCTAGGGTTAGGGCAAAGAATTCTGACCAAAAAAAGTACTCAACTGTTTAAAAAACGTTGATATTAATAATAATAATATTTGTTGAGCAGCAAATCAGCATTTTAGAAAGATCATGTGACTCTGAAGACCGGAGTACCGATGTTAAACATTTACAGTATCTTTGATCACAGGAATAAATGACATGTGAAATAGAAATCAGATATACTGTCTGAACAGTGTAGTTCTAGACTAAATGTGAACGTGCATTAATTGATCTCACTCTCAAAAACAGATTTAGTATTCATCAAAATGAATTAACATAAGCTCAGAATATGACGCAAACCTGCAATAGTTATATTACATAAATGTATCTAATCCTATTTTATTAAAGTGTATCAAACATGGTGGTTCATGCAGCTGTATGTGAAAATGAACAAATCTGACCATAAATGAAGTTACTGAGTATCAAAAAAAAAGAGTCGGCTCACATTTTGAATTCGACTCTTTCTCTGTTACGGATCCACGTCACTAAGTCACTTTGCCCCGCCCCCAAACAGTACATCATATGGAGAAGAAGCTGTGTCCTGTGAGAGTTCATTTGTTTTATATGCCTAATGTAGTTTAATACTGTGATGGACTGTCTGTGTATCCCATCATTAGTTTAAGGCTGGGTTTACATGAAGGGTATTTCCCTGCGGTTTGGAAAATGCACCAGAAAATGCTTAACATCATGCGAGCGTCCTCTTTACATAGGTTTGGCATATTATTATCGCGCTCGTATTTATGGGGGTTGACATAAATGACAAGTTTTTTGAAAATGATGTTGTGTGCACAATATTATTATTGAAAACGGAGGGCGGGGCTTAGACAGACCGAGTCTTCAAACAAACAATATCAGCCTATAAAATGGCATAATAGGGGCACTTTAATCAATATCTATGCTGCTGACCCTTAATGATAAAGAGAGAGAGAGCGAGAGAGAGAGAGAGTGAGTGAGAGTGAGAGAGAGAGAGAGAGTGAGAAAGAGAGAGAGAGAGAGAGTGAGAGTGAGAAAGAGAGAGAGAGAGTGAGAGTGAGAAAGAGAGAGTGAGAGAGAGTGAGAGTGAGAAAGAGAGTGAGAAAGAGAGAGTGAGAGCGAGAGAGAGTGAGAGAGAGAGAGAGAGTGAGTGAGAGAGAGTGTGTGAGAGAAAGAGTGAGAGAGAGAGAGAGAGTGAGAGTGAGAAAGAGAGAGTGAGAGAGAGAGAGAGTGAGTAAGTGAGAGAGAGTGTGTGAGAGAGAGAGAGAGAGAGCGAGAGAGTGTGTGAGACAGAGAGTGAGAGATAGAGTGAGAGAGAGAGAGTGAGTGAGAGAGAGATAGAGCGAGTGAGAGAGAGAGAGTGAGAGAGAGAGAGAGAGAGAGAGAGTGAGTAAGTGAGAGAGAGTGTGTGTGAGAGAGAGAGAGAGAGAGCGAGAGAGTGTGTGAGACAGAGAGTG
>JAUMHI010000046.1:1066525-1090122 GCA_032359435.1 Enteromius unitaeniatus
TAGGACCTTGTGCTATTTCAGTTTGTTTTTTTTTTTTTTTTTTTTTTTAGAAATCTGCAAAATTGTCAACAATTCTGTGTTTTTCTGTCAATATGGGGTGCTGTGTGTACATTCCTGAGGGGAAAAAATAAACTTTGCAAATGGCTGCAATATAACAAAGAGTGAAAAATGTATACTTTTATACTGAATACTTTCTGTACCCACTGTATGTCTGTGATTCTGAAGCTTCTTTTGTAGATATAATGTAAAAACACAAATAGGTGGGGCAATAATTAAACCGTAACGACTGTGATGTTGAAGTTTTTCAGTGTCATTGTATTGATTTTGCAGTCTCTGATGTTTTTTCCCCGCAGGCTGTGTGGAAGCAGCCAAACCAATAAATCTCAGTGCATTTTCCTTTCTGTTTCCCATTGGACTGATCAATAGTGTCAGAGGTCACAGCAGTCTGTGATGTCATTTCCTGTCCAGCATTCTTCCACAGAGATTTACCCTTTATAACCTTCAGTAGAAGTACCAGAGTGTCCAATTGAGTTGTTGTTGTTGTTGTTTTTTTCCTTGTTCTTACATGATAATTAAATGGACCTAACTGTGCTTTCTATCAATATTAATAAACCTGATTCTGAAAAACTACAATATTAACCTCTGCTTCAGGGTTTTATATCAGACAAAGGATGAATTTTAGGCTTTCCTAGCAATTAGACTTAAAAATCATTTCTCAAGGCAGTGGTTTGTGATCAGCCATTAGTAATCAGAACAGGACTTGTGACCTGTATTTGAGTTTCAGGTCAGTTTTGATCGAGTTACACACAGCTGGGAAGAAAAACATTGATAAATGCAAGTAAAACTGCATTGAAATTAATTAAAAAATTAAATTACCAATCCAGTTGTGCAGAAAATAAATAAACATATTAATATTATGGGAGAAAACTTCTCATATCATCTGTTTTTAATGTATTAAGGTATAATTCACAAATATTATTGTGACATAATCATGATTATTTTTGTAGTGCAGCTTTGTATTATAAAAAGTATTGTACAAATAAATTTGACTTGACTGCATTAAATATATAAAATATAATCTAATATTTGTAATCCTTCAATGAGTACGAATTCCAGGACAGAATTTTACTGTGTAATTTTTTTCCTGAATGATAAATGCTTTTATTACAGTGTTTGTTTGCCACTTGAGAAGCACAGATAATAGATCTATAGAGTGGAAAGAGAACTGTGCGCTAAAGTGCACTAAGTGGTTTTAAATGGCTCAATAACGTCCCATGACTGACCACATGCTTTTAGGATGGGCTGTAGTGTTAGTCGGTGGAAATACACAGTTTGTCCCTGAAAGTACAGGATTAATGCAGCCTGTCTAAAGTATTGTAAACCTTTAAATGTCTACTTGTAAAATTAATGGATGGAGAATGTATGAACTTTTGACTGCATGTGCTGTAGACCTTTAATTAGGTTATTTGTGTCAAGAAAGCATGGTTCTCACATGAATACATGTAAAAGGTCTCAAAATGTCTAAAATCATTACTAAAAATGCTTTTTTTGTGAGAATTGTATAATGTCTTGTCTGGTTTGTTTTATTTTAAACTTTAATGGAGCTACATGAACAAATGATGTTCTCCAGCATGATTTGAGATCATCTCAAAGAGTCACACAATCAATGACATTTAACCCAGTGGTTGTAGCCTACATCTGAATAGTTTCATGGAAATGCTGGAAAAAAACTCAACTTTCTTGTTTTGCATCTTCCCCAAATCCTAAAACTGTATTTACAGAGATTTTCATGTGGTTTCAGACTTTTGGACCAATCTATTCCTGTTCTACCATAAATAAAAGTATGGGGATTTTTAAAGTCGAGCCTAACAGAGAAGCAATCCAATGAAGTTTTACAGTTAAAATCACAGACTGCCATGCGAAGAGGTGTTAATTATTGATTCTGTGAGGTTAAACAGCTGCTCTGACATGTTTGTGAACGTCCCTCTCAACCCTCCGTGACATCATTTGCTTGCATTTTTATTTTACATCCACATTGAATTTCTCCATTGATAGCAATTATGACAAATAAGAACATTACACTGGTCTGCATCATATTTGCTGAATGAAATCCAATAGCTACTTGTTTCTTACTAATTTTGTGGTGGTGATTCCAAAAATAGTGGCCTTTTGTAGCAGTTTTGCTTTCAGCAACCATTTTTTCTTGAATTATACATAAAATTCTTCCTAATTTTGTGAAAGACTGTGTGTGTTATTGATATTTTTGAACTCTGCTTCTTCAAATTAGGTGATGATAGAACTTTTTTTTGCAGATCAGCAGAATTCTTTTGGAGATGTGTTATTTGTGCAACTCTGTGTTGGAAATGAAATAATTCTGCCCACACTGTGGGTTTTGCTCGTGACTCATCTGTGTGTTGGCCGTGTAGGAAGCACCCTAATTAAAGTGGGCGACTGTCAGAGGAGACTGGGCGGCGCTGAGAGAGAGTTTCTGCAGTCCTCCTCTATTAGCTTCCTCACACCCCTACGCAACTTTCTGGAGGGCGACTGGAGGACCATTTCTGTGAGTTTGACTGACTCTCTGCTATCAGATTTGAGAATGATGCTGATATATTTAATAATGTTGTCCTCCTCGCAGAGAGAGCGGAGGCTCCTGGAGAATCGGCGCTTGGATCTCGACGCCTGTAAAGCACGACTCAAGAAGGCCAAAGCAGCAGAGGCTAAAGCGGCTGTAAGATTTATTTGCACTGTTCTCTGCTCATCAAGGAGGGATTTAGCTTTTCTGAATTTGGTTCACATTTAAGTATGCATAAGGAACAATTCTGCACAAAAATATCAAAATTAGGTGAAATTGAAATCTTCCTGGACGTAGATGAGATTTTTCCAGATTTAGAGAAATCAGTGACTCTGTAATAGATCCTCTGCAGTGAATGGGTGCCGTCAGAATGAGAGTCCAAACAGCTGATTAAAAACATCACAAGTAATCCACAGCACTGCAGTCCATCAGTTAACATCTGCAGAAGTGATGAGCTGTTTTCAAACAACGAAACAAATCTATGAAGATTGCTTCCAGTTGCAATCTGCTGTTGTCCTCTCACATCAAAATGCACCCACAAATTAGAATTGTTCTAGACTCTTGTTGCTTCATCTGTGCGGATTTCTTTCCCGATTCAGATCAGGTGACTTTTTTTTCACTGGGAGGAAGCAGTAAATGTCTCAATATTTTTGTTTATATTTTGGTTTTACTGTTAACTGATGGATTACTTGTGGACTAGTGTGATGTTTTTATTAGATGTTCGGACTCTCGTGCTGACATAAGTTTGTTAATCTAATAATTGAAGGTAATAATTGCCTTCTTATTATGCGTGTTTTATTTGTTTAATTCTGTCCTGCAGAATGCAAACATTTCAAAACTGTATTTTGATGTTAGTAGTCTCATTCCTCTTCCTTATTGTCATGCTTTGATGACATCACTCGATATGAGTCTCTTCCTCGTGTTTGTTGTGAGTATTGAGTGATTTGTTGAGTGACCTGTTAAACGAGCACTAACCGTGTGTCTCTACTTTAACCTTCACAGTGTGAGGGAGAAGTGAGTATCGCAATGCGTTTTTTCTCATGCATGCTCTGCTTTTTTTGCCTTTTGAACATTTTTTTTTATTATTATTACAGTGACATGAAGTGCTTTCAGTTTTGTTCCTCATTTTTTTATGAAGTACACTAATACCTTCTTTTGAATGATATGATGGAATTACCTCTGTCTGAGTAAACCTTTTAAAATATAGATTTCCAGAATGCATCGCATAATTTATTTGGAATGTCTCCCAGAAAGCACAACAAAACTTTCTACATTTCCAAATTCCTCTTTTATGAAGTTTGCTTTGTCCTTCATAAAAACATGTTATTCAGTAGTGAGAATATTAGTCTTCTGGCTATATTAAACTCACTTTAATTGCCACAATTCAAATACACAAATATGCAAGTGACATGCACAATTTTACATACTTGCGCTTGTTTTCTATTTTTGTGTTTATTGGACTCATTTTGTTGGCATATAAATATGCCAGTGTTATTTTAGTATTATTTAAATACTTTTGTAGTATATATTTTTATTTTGAATATTTATTTTTACCTTTTCTGTCTCAATTTTTTTAATTAATTAAATTTTGGTTAGAGATGTTTATTAGTTTTTTTTTAATATTTTGTATTTAACTTTCATTAAATGTTATTTTAGTTTAATACTTAAGCTTATTTCAGTTAGTTACCAAGGCAACATTTCTATTTTATTTTAGTTATTAGCGTAATTTGTAGTTTTAGTTAACAATAACATGCTACTACAGACTATTGGAGCTGATGTGAAACTATTAGCTGTGAGCATTAGCCGTGATTCATCCGCTTACATTTGAGGATACATTACAGTTATAATGCTGCCTGAGATTGTTATTGCTTTTATAGACAGTCGACAGGGAAATCAATCAGACTTTCCTCGGTTAAGAGTGATAAGAGTGCTGCTGATGCTGAAGTCTACAGAATAGTTCTTCAGTCAGCGTCCTCTAGTGGCTAATATAGAAACAGAAAGTGTAGCATGTAATCAACTGTTCCGTCACATCATAATACACACCCACACAAATTGTTTTGGGATTTATTAATGCTGCAGGTGCAATGTTTCAGTTGCAATATCATTTTCATCATTCAGTGAGATCACAGATCAGATGTGTTCAGTCTTATAAATGAAGGATTAGCTAAACATCATCTAAATTAGATCAAACTTTGAACACATTATTCTGATCTTTGAATCTTCTGATGCATGAAGGCTTTTAGAAGAGAATTCATTGCTACCATTTGTTTTTAGTTATCAGCAGTTATCATCATATAGTTCAGTGCAGCGGATGAAGATGGAGCCAGTCAGTCTCTTACTTAAAATATCTGCTGCTAGTGATTGTGTTTTGGCAGGAGGTGTGTATTAAAGTGTGTTCCTGTCTGTTTCAGGCTGTTCCAGACTTTCAAGAGACAAGACCGCGTAATTACGTGCTGTCTGCCAGTGCATCTGCGGTAAGAACATCCTGCGGTCTTCAGTGTCTAAGACGTCCACCTCCACACACACACACCTATATACACAAGAACATATAACATTTCTGTCATTCATTATTCTGACATGTTGTCAAATTGCAGTGTTTTCCTACGTCCTGCACGAAATTTGGTTTTATTTTGATACAAATTAACATAATTATCACTGAATAAAAAAAAAAACTCACAATTTTCTCACTATTCTGAGAAAAAAAAATAGAGCCAGAGATATATTTAGAATTGAGAGATAAACAGAAAGTCATTGATTTTGTTCTGTAATAGAAATAAAAACAGAATCGCAATTTCTAAGAGAAAAGTCAGAATTCTTAGGCATTTGCAAGAATCTAAGAGTCTAAAAGTCACAATTATCATTTTAGTTTGTTTATTCTGTGGCAGAAATATCTTTTTCTTAACTTTGTTCGTCTACGTGTTTCACCCTCGTGCATTAAGGATGTAAATGTGCAACCTAACACTATTACAAAACTAATCACGCGTTTTTCTACTTTACTTTCATCATTTATGGTTTCGTCCTCAAGAGATGTCAGCATTTTGTCGCTTTGTGTTCTGCTGTAATTAAACACAGCTTGAGTTTAATACTTCTTATCATTGTAATGCTCTCTTTGCTCTTGTCTTGTCTTTCTGTTCGTCTCTCTCCTCTGATCAGCTCTGGAATGAGGAGCTTGATAAAGTAAGTATGACAAATATATACATTGATGTTCATATATATTCTGTAGCAGTGCTTAAACAGTCACAGTGGTGGACATGTCAAATTTCAATTTCATAATGAGGGTTCCTGGAAACAGATTCAATGTAGCATGTAGGTTAAATGTGTAAATAAATCCACACAAACTATCAGATTAAATATGGCATTTGAAAAAAGCGTTATAGTGACTCTGTACCGTGTCTTCTTTCTTTCTTTCATCGTCGCATCTTGTCTGCAAGGCAACTAATAAGGATGCTTTCAATAATAATGCCATAAATAGATTTAATTAACTTGTATTAACTAAATCTCACAAATATTTGATTTTAAAGCTTTTGGTAAAACAGCTTCTGTTCCGAGGTACACTTGCCCATAGTTTTCCAGGTAGGTTTTTTTCTTCATCTTGGAGACGTTGGTACAGTTCTTCTGGATTGAGTCTGTCTCAGTTTGTTCTGTTTCTTCATGTGAACTGTCTTACCAATGTTTTGAAAGAACCCGCTTACAACCAGTTTTTGTTGCTGAAAATACTAGTAGACTTTTGCACAGTACTGTACATCCGTGTAATTTGAATCTGACGTTTACTAACTGCAAATTACTTTAGACTTGTTTTTAAGCGATTCCTACAATGTTCATGCAACTGAATCAACTGAAACTGAATCATCTAAATGCAGATGAATCTTATGCCAGTGTCAATATGGGGTTTGTTTTCTGTCATATGCAGGCGGAGCATGAATTGCGTGTTGCTCAGACAGAGTTTGACAGACAGGCCGAGGTCACCAGACTGCTCCTGGAGGGCATCAGCAGCACGCACGTGAGCCATTTATACAAACTAATAGCCCTTATCGTCAGGATGGGCTTAAAGGCTTTCATAATAACCCTTCTATATGCATGCTTTGAAGTTCAGAGAATAGCATTGTTCAAAAGACTCTGCGTAAATATCTGTTATCCTCATATATGTCTTTATGTCTTTTCTGTCTGTGCAGGTGAATCACCTGCGCTGTCTGTGTGAGTTTGTGGAGGCGCAGGCGATGTATTACAACCAGTGTCACAAGTACATGCTGGAGCTGCAGAGCGAGCTGGGCAGGTGCTTAAACAGCTGATTTCATTCATATCTGCAAAATGCTGTTTGCTCACTGAAGCATTTTTTTTTACATTAAATGACACTTTACTGTACATTAAGGTCATACTGTAGGTCAGACATTAGCTAATGTGAGCAATATTTTTCTTCTTGTACTAATACATTTATTCATCTTTGTTAATAAAAGTGCAGTTATTCATTCTTGTTTGTTCTCAGTGCATTACCTAATGTTTACAGATAAAGCGTTTGATTTGAAAAATGTATTAGTACAAACTAGAATTAATAATTTGTGTAAAAGTACTATTCTTTGTTATTTTATGTTAATTAATTGTTAATTAACAGTTAAATAATGTTAACAAATGGAATCTTATTGTTACTTGCTAACTATTAACTTTTTCTTTGAAGAGGAAAACTTTACAGTGGAAAATATGACTTGGTGTACCATAAAGGAATGGTTCACCCAAAAAAGACAATTTGATGAGAAAATTACTCGCCCTCTGGCAAGATTAAATGAGAAGAAATGTAGTATTACATAGCTTTTTTTTTTTTCTTAAAAACAACACGCATAATACTACAACTATACATGTTATAAGAGCCAGGTATACTTGCTCATCAATGGATGCTCTGCAGTGAATGGGTGCCGTCAGAATGAGAGTTCAAACAGCTGAGAAAAACATTACAGTAATCCACACCACTTTTGGTTTTACAAGACATTAACTGAAGGACTGGAGTGGTGTGGATTACTGTAATGGATTACTCTCATTCTGACGGCACCCATTCATTTATTGTTGAACAGTGGATCTAATGCTACATTTCTCCAAATCTGATGAAGAAACAAACTCAGCTGCGTCTCAAATGGCCTGTGAGGGAGAGCACATATCCAGCAAATAATCATTGTTCATTGAACTATTCCTTTTAAATATTTGATTTGTAGATCGTGACATCACAGTTGTTATCCTAAACACTTTTTAACTTTTCTCACCCGTCTGCTCACAGTTGCAGTGGAGACATGTGAGTTTTGAGTTTGTCTTCTTGTTAGGGTTCACACTAGTCAGCAGAGCCCTTTATAGCGCTCTCTATTAATCTCCTCTCTTTCAGAAGATGCCCCGACTCTTTGGATGTGAATTCCCACCCGGCCGGGAGCCCCACGGATCCGTCGATGAACTCTCCTTCTCCGCTGGAAACAGATGCTCTGCAGATTGAAGAAGTTCAGCCACCAGCCAGCGGCACACGCGCAGCCAAAGTGCTGTACGACTACGACGCTGCAGACTCCAGTGAGCTCTCGCTGAGGGCCGATGAGGTGAGCAGATGTTTGATGGATGATATTAGATTAGATTCAGCTTTATTGTCATTACACTTGTACAAGGCAACGGTTTATGTCTAACCAGGAGTGCAGGATACAGGTTATAAGTGTGCTTATAGAAAACTTTTTTTTTGCACAAATAAAACAAAAATAACATAATTTACTCTTCTCCCGTGACTTATGTCTTCCCAACGTACTTTTTAGGCAAGCTTGACGTAATCCACCTTGTTTACTTCCGGGTGAAAGCAGCACATGTGTTTAATCTGTGATACTTTATGCATTTGCATTAAATATTTAGCTATATATATAGTTTGGCTATATATATTTTTTCTGATGATAAGCAAACATTTACCTTATCAAAGCCAACTTTTCAATGAGTCCTGCATTAAATTATTTAATGCTTCTTGGATAAAACCTTTTGAATATATTTGGCTACAGAGAAAGTTAGGTTGAACTGATGGTTTTTAAGCCATTTCATCTGAATGTTGTTGATTATTTAGATTGTTTGCTTGAAAAGCATCCTGAAGACTCTTAATTCATTATTGATCTGATTGGACGATTAGCTCATCACCGTGTACACAGTGCCTGGAATGGACTCTGATTGGCTGATTGGAGAGCGGGGAAACCAGAAGGGGAAGGTGCCTGTTACATATCTGGAGCTGTTGAGCTAAAGAGGCGAGAGACACTCTCACACACACACATTCAAGCTTTAACACCCAGCAATAACCGAACAAAATCATGAACACTTATGAGATCAACCCATGTGCATCTCTTTACCGAGAATCAAACTATTGTTTGTTTACATGCCAATGGGAGACTGATTGACTGGGGCTTCATTTTTCTGTTTGATTTTAATATTTAAGATGTTAAAGCCATTTTAAAGTTATTTTGGAGAAGTGATATCACTTGGTAATATTAAAATCCATCACTTTTTAATACTAATCATTTAACCCATATAAATGAATAAATAACACAACTAGTCAGGATTATAATTCATAAAACATCATTAAAGCGCTCCAATACTCACCAGTGCAAAACACATCTCAGAACTAATTATTCATCTAGAAATGCCTGAAACGTCCACTCATTGTGAGCACGTGTTTGTATGTATGAGCCTGTTTCCTGTCCTGTGCTCAGTCAGAAGGACTTTCCTGCCTTCAGTATACGGTTAACGGTCTTGATTCAGCTTGTCTAGAATGCTGAGGACAGATAGAAGCTCAATATTAAATGTTTGAAGGTTATCCATGCCGTCTAAACACTGACATATTTGCACTGTTTGGCAACTTTGTTTCCTTGCAGACCTCCGTAAGCCTAAATTAAACACGGCCTTAAGTGCATCTCATTCAGACAGATGTAATGTAACGAGCTATACAGCTAATAATGTCTACAGCAGCACCACTGTTAAAAATATTCTGTGGAGTGACCATGTGATAGAGATCAGAATATGAATGTTGATCTCCAGCCTTAAAGTCTTCATAAAACCTGTTTTTCTTGCATGAGGAACTTGACGGTGCAGTAATACCTGCTCATGCTTAAAGTGCCACCTAAGTTGGAATTGTTTTCAAATTTTCTTTAAGTAGGCAAAATCATATGAAGTATCTCCATCTTGAGGCCCATTTTGACATGATTTTGTTTAGATATGTGCGGTTGCCACATTAGGTTGTTCTTTTAAAGGAATAATTCACCCAAAAATGAAAGTTTGCAGATCATTTCCTCACTCTCAGGCCATCCAAGATTAGGATGAGTTTGTTCCTTCAACAAATTTGGAGAGATTTTGCATTGCATCAGTGTCTCAGCAATGGATGCTCTGCAGTGAATGGGTGCCGTCAGAATGAGAGTCCAAACATAAGTCTTGATGGTTTCGTTTTTTGTTTTTTTTAAACGCATGCCACTTTTGTCTTCTCAAAGACTCGAGTGATGTGGATTATTGTGATGTTTTTATCAGCTGTTTGGACTCTCATTCTGACGGCACCCATTCACTGCAGAGCAGCTATTGATGAGCAAGTGATGCAATGCTACAAACTCATCTTTATCTCAGAGGTTTTTTACTTTTATTTTTGCCTGAACTATTTCTTTAGTCTCATCTACTGATTTGAATGTGTTTTGTGTCTGTCTCCGTAAGCTTGAATGTGTTGATGTGAACCATACTTTATTTATTTATGCCAAAATGAACTGCACAACCTGTATTTATGACACCTATTAATATATTTATTTTTTACATAGCTTGCTTCATCATTGTTTTATTAGTGTCAAAGTGCAGCTAAACATTTAGATATTTTGTTCTGTGTGCAAAATTGTATGTTTTATTTTACTTCTGATGTTTACTTACTACTTTTAACTTTATTTTAAAACATTATGGATTATGTATGTGTAATGGCCAAGATGAACCCATTTGAGCCAACAGCTCTTGTTTATGACTCCTTCTGTTGATCATTTCTTTTTTTCCCAGCTCACTTTTGCTCTTTATTGTATTTAATGACCGCTCTTCAAGCCATGTGGAGATAATCAAGCTTAGTAATGTAATAAAGCCAATTTATTGCGATATATTGCTTTCAATGTCTTCACTTCACACTTGTCCTTTTTGGTTTGTTTTTTATTCGATGCAACATAAATCCATTAAGTTTTACACTGTAGTGTTTAGAGACTGTACATCTAATTCAGTTTGTTAGCAGTCATAGATAATGGCAGTTTTTACGTAACTAAGTCAACAAAAATACAAGGTTTATTGTCCGTGACAGGAAAAGGCCATTCCAGGAACAAATAAATGACGCAATAAAATCAGGGGTGAACTAGATCAAATATAAGACGTTAATGTTTGAATCTCTTTTCTGTGTTATTCTGAGTCACTTTTGCAGCTATATTTTTAGTACTGTCTGCATTTGTAGCATATTTTACATATTTTTCACAAAACTATGTGTGTCAAATGTTACCATGAAACCGCAAAAGCACTACTGTTTAAAGGTTTGGGGTGAGTAAGAGTACATTTTCGGATGGAAATTAATACTTTTATTCAGCGGGGATGCATTAAATTCATCAAAAGTGACAAAGACATTTACAATGCTGAAAGATTTCTATTTCAGATAAATGCTGTTCTTTTCAACTTTCTATTCTTCAAAGGTTTCATAAAATGTATCACTATTTCCACTGTTCTTGAGCAGAGCGGCATATTAGAAGGATTTCTGAGAGCTTCTGAAAATTCAGCTTTGATTTACAGAAATAAATTGCATGTTACAATATATTCAAATTGAAAACAGCTATTTTAAACTCTAATAATTATATTTAACTTTTTATTTTTTGGATCAAATAAATACAGCCTTGGTTAGCATGAGAAACCTTTCTACACACAGAGCACTATCACGACATAAATAATCCAGCCCACAAAAACAAATACTCCGAACATCAAACTGAACATGACAAGCAGACGAGCCTTCTGGGATGTTTTCTCCGCTTCACGGATGTCACCCCTGGTCAGCGCTGCACGGGTCTGTAGAGAGGTCAGAGGTCATCATTAATCGGTATCACTCGTATTTTGTATGCATGTGTATCGGTACTAATGTGCTGTGTTTCAGGTGCTCACTTCATACGAGTACATGACCGCGACGAGGCCACTCATGAGACAGCAGAAGATGGTCACCAGCAGAGACTCCACCAGGTAATCTTTAGGTAACGGCGGCTGCTCTTCTCCCAGCGGCGGCCCGTTCATGTACTGAAATCAAGTATTAGATCTTAAAATCCAAACAGCAAGAATAAAACAATCTTCATGGAACTTGATATGTACTTTATATCCTGATGATTTTGGCATAAAAGAAAAATCAACGACCCATATAATGTAATGATGACTATTGCTACAAATGCTGCTTGAGACTGCTTTTGTGCTCCAGGGACACATTTTTCATGCACATATTATGGGAATCTTTCAATAACAGCAGAAATAGCAATTGATTTACAGTTGAGATACAAGAAGTAGTCAGAAGTATACATTTTATTACTTATTGTATTTAATGACACAAGCCTGTTCAACGCAATTAGTTGCTTCAGGTGTGTTTAATTGTAGTTGGAGCTAAACTTTGCAGGACAGTCGATCGCCAGGAGAAGGGTTGGGCACCTCTGCTGTATATTGATGCAGCTAAATACATTTTCATTGATACTGTTTCTGTTATCTTAAAATGGGATAAATATGAAAAAGTGACTGAAAACTTTATAACCATCTCTCCCTTCCAAGATGTTAATCTGCACAAAAATTCTGATTGATAAATGAGTCGTCGTCTGATAAAATCAAACCGGCTACACATAAGACAATGATAATAGCTGTGCTTGCATGTGAAATTAGGCCCCATTAACACCAGTGCGTTTTCGTTTTAATGTGGCGTTCTAGAATGAAAATAAGCAATTTATCTGTGTTTCAACTGAAAGAGCAGCTCCCTTCTCTTGGGGCTGAAGTAATTGGCATGATAATTAAAAGATGGCAGATTTTTCCACTTGTTGACATGATATGGTTAGAGTCTAATGGTGAATATTATGTTGGATGTTTAGAACGAAACCATCATATTTAGAAAAAATATCATCAATCAAATCATGTAATAAAGTATCATTTGTTGTTACTACTGTAAATATATATTAGATTTTTATTTTCAGAATCTTATTCAAATGATTTTGTTTCTGTATTTTAAAATGTATATTTTTTATATTAACATTCTTTTTTCAAAATAAGCAAAGAATAGTAGCTAAAGTGATTGCTTTGAACAGGTGTGTGCCTTTAACCCCGTTAAACTAAATAAATATCATGAGTGATTTATTTTTACACAAAATCTGTTGCTCCATTAATGTTCAGTACAACATATATTTTTCTTAATATACATATTTTTATAAAAGGTTTTAGTGCACCATAGCCATAGAGCTCTGGTTATAATCACTAAAAAGGTCCCTCATCTTACTTCACTGTGACACACAAAGTTACATTATAATGAACGCTTCTAATCGTTGGTTCTAATGAGATGATTCGTGCTGAACACGACACCTGAACAAAAATTCTCAACTTGAACTCAAGGAGTGGATTCTATCTTAGACACCTCTGATTGGCTGCTGGGTTCAAGTAATCAGCAGATGTGTCTGTGATTGGCTACACTGCTCAGAGCTGCAGAAACACGATCTCCAGAGCACAAACCATAACACACCGTTTGCCAGATCTTTAACTGAACTTGTTCACCCTTGTAGAAGAGGGGCACATTTTTGGGGGGAATCCCACAAAATGAGAAACAAAATCACTATTAATCATGTGATTAGGTCGAGATTGGAAAACGTCAGTGGGAGTGGCAGGACGGGGAGTTGTAATAACACTATGATACTCAACTTAATGCACAAATATACCTTTTATATAAATAAACTGTATTTTAATTTTAAAACTTCATTCTAGTTGCCGTCTCTTTATGCCCACCTATTGTTTGCTTTGGGTTGCTAACCACCAATAATATAAGACAAGGAGGCTTTTCCATTCCCAAAATCACTTTCACTGACTTTTAAACCAAATGTTCGATCTAATCCTAGTCCTCCAACCATATTCAAGAATCGACTAAAAACACATTTACTTGACCTCTTGCAATCTCTAATTTAATTTCATTCTTTAAAAAAATGTTCCCCTACTAGACTTGCATTATATTTATTTACATTTAATTTACATGAACCATATTTACTAAAGCAAACATTTCAAATGAGTGCACAAAAAAACACCTTTCAAATGTAAAGTTGGCAACACCAAAGCTCTTTCTACTATATTATACAATTAACAATAACAAAAAAGGTCTCTATAGCGGCTCTACTTTTTCTATTTTAACTTTAAAACTCCTTAATTCATGTACAACATTGATAGATCTTGCACAGTCACTATTTCCTGTGGTGTACCCCAAAGTTCTGTACTTGGTCCACTTCTGTTTCTCATTGACGTGCTGCCACTGGGTCAGATTATCAGACATCATTGTCTTAATTTTTATAGTTATAGTTTTTATAGTAACAAAAGCACTATAGAAATGAAACACATTATTACTATTATTTCAGCGGGATCTTACTATAGTGTAGGATGGGTAGGTGGTTGGCGGGAGGAAGGAGGGCTGGTAGAAAGCAGGATTGGCTCCAGGCTGGCAGGCGATGACGGGCTGGTTAGGGTACTGCGGGTACATGAGGTAGGCAGTTTTTGGGTCTGGAGGGCTGTATGGAGGAGGGTTGGGTGGGACGCTGCTGGTGGGGCCGTCTCCTGCAGCGGGGCTGGTGTAGGGTGGGTGGAGCGTGTGGGTGCTGTCCGTGTCAAACGCAGGGTTCAGGGTGCGGTTGCTATCGGTGTCGTATGCGTGATGGGATGTTTGGATGCTGTCTGTGTCGTTCAAAGGCCCGGCCGTGAGGATGCTGACCGAGTCGTATGCAGGAATGCTGGGTAATGTCGTGGCTTCTTTCTGAGCCTCCTGGAGGCCGGGAGTTCCTGGATGAGTTCGATCATCGCGGATGTTCGGAGGAGCGGCTGATGAACAGGAAGGTTAATGGAAGTGTTATTTTTCATTTTAGTTTATGATACACTACTGTTCAGAAGTTTAAAAAAATAATCTGTAATGCTCACCAAAAATGTTTTCTGTGTGTTTATGTAGTAAAATGTAATTTATTCCTGTAATCAAAGCTGTATTTACAGCAATATTACTCCAGTCTCCAGGGTCACATGATCCTTCAGAAATCATTCTAAGGCTGATGATACACAGGGTAACCTTTTGAGCAGTGTTGCCGGGCAACTTTAGTTTATGTTGCTCTTAATGTGCAACCAGGTGAGACACACGGCCCACGACTGATCTAAAATATCCAGATAGAAATATGTTACTCATTCTCAGTGGGAATGTGCCTTTTCAACACTGCTCAACAAAATAGCTGAAAATGTTGCTCTGTGTATCACCAGCCTAATATTCTGCTTAAGAAACATTTCTGATTATTATCTATTGTTGAAAACAGTTGTGCTGCAGAATAGTTTTGTGGAATCTGTAATACACTGTATTTTATTTGACATAAAAATCTTTTGTAGTGGCATTCACTGTCACTTTTGATCAATTGAGTGCTAAATAATAGCAATTAAATTCATAAAAAAAAAGCTTACTGACCTCAAAACTAGGTTAGTTTCAGTGGCCCATAATGTCAAATTCTCCATTTTTTTTTTATGCAACTTATTTGACCATACTGTACCATAAGGTCCTACTGGACCCATCTTTTTCAGCTGTCAAACATATTTAATTCTGGCTTATACTAGTAACAGGAGTTTAGTGTTTTCTGTAGTAATTGCATTAGAATGTTTTGGCTGAGGCTGTGGTTTTTAGAGATTATAAGCATCTTATATTTGCGTTTTTGTTTCGTTGCTGCACACATCCCTGTAATATTCCACCTGAGAGTTATTTGAAACTCACTCTCCATTCGGAAACTCGGCTCGGAGAGAAACCTTCACCTCCACAACAACCCATCAATTATTCACTCATGATATATAAGACGCTCAGAAATTGAAATGGTTGAAAGTAATCAGGTACTTTCTGAGATGTTTTTTTTTATGTTCTTCAAATGATGAACTGTTTTCAGAACAAGAGTTTCTTGTTCTCAGCTGAACTGACATGCATCAGAAATAACAAACTCTCATAAGCATGCCGTTCCATTTATAGAGTCCTCAATTCTTAGTTTTATCATGTACTTTGGTGCAAATTAGAATTATCATGCTGTTTTGCATTAAGTCATTTATGGATTATTATTAAATAAAACTAAACCCATAGAGCAATTTCATTACTTAAAATAAAACATTAGTTTAATTTTTATACATTTCATTTCAGTTTACCTGTTTTATTTCAGCTAGTAGCCAAGGCAACGTTTCTGTTTAGTGCTAAAATAACTATAAAAATACTTTTAACAACTAATTAATAAAAAGGAATAAATAATATAGACATTTTAAAATGCTAATTAAAATGACCAAAGATTATAAAAATGAATCTAATTCATTAACAAAAACTAATAGTGTATTAAGGATACTAAAATAACACGGGCTCTAACAAAAACGTATCTCGTCTTAAATCAGTTTTTTTCTTTTTAGTCATGTTTCGGTCGTCTTTTCTGTGTGTTTTCTAAACCGATGCATTTACACAAGTTGTTGTTGTTGGCTGTTTTCCAGCCTCGGCAGCACTCTGACGTGATGATGAACACAAGTTTCCATGAGTTTGTGCTGAACTGAAAGCATGAACAATGAAGGCCGCTCACTTTACCTGAGTCCATCAGGGATGTTCAGAGGTCATCAGGATCCAGAACAATCCTGGGAAATATCCAGCGGGAGTGTGTCTTTGCTCAGGATCAGACGTGTGTGAGAAATGGCTGTGGCTTGTGATCTCTCTCTCTCTCTCTCTCTCTGAACAGTATCATGTTTGATTAATAATTGACAACTGAGTCAGTGTGTGTGTACAGTATGTGTTTATAAGTGTCCTTGTGAACATACCAGCACGTGTTGATCTGTTATTGTAAACAAACGTGCCATGCATATTGATATTTCATTTAACAATGATAAAATTAATTGATAATTGATAACAATGATAATTTTTCAAATTAAAAAAAGCATATAGTGGTAGGGATATATATGGGCCATTCTACAGAACTGATGCAAACTGCTGTCCCACAACCCAAAAACATTTAATAAGTAACTGCTGTGAATAATATATTTTATATACCTTACACAACACCCCTAAATTTATGATGGAGAAATATTCATGTCACACTCATATGTCTCATAGCTTCAAAGTGTGAGTAGATAAATCTCATCATTTTGAGGTAAATGTTTTCAAAATTGTGCAACTTCAAGGGTTGTCATTTACTGAACACCCTTATTTTTGCAATTATGCACACTTTTTTGGGAGTTATTCCATAACATTTGGTTTTGATGTGTTCCACTGTTCAGAACTGCTAGCTAACCATGTGCTGATTTGCATTTTTGAACTAGGCTCAAAAGTATCTAAAATGGTCCAAAACATTTAGTGGAGTTTCGGTAGTGATGTCTTTGTGGTGTTGTTTTCCTGGGAGTTTGTCCTGTGAATTGTCACTACCGAAACACATCATCATTGTTCAGGTAGTGACAAAAAATTACACACAATCCTCATATTTGGGGAAATAAACAATTTTAGTACGGTTATGCAACGGTTATGGTAGTGTTTTAGTATGAGTCAAAATACTGTGATGTGGACTCTACCAAAACATTACTGTCACTACCGAAACATGGGATGTTCAACTAAACATCAACTAAAATATTATGATTGGTTCAATGTATATTCAAACTAATGAAATCTGTAAATTTGAAACCAATTTAAACATATTGCCTTACAAATAAAAAAAAACTATTCAAAATGCAACAAATCTCACATACATTTGAAATATTGTCAAAAATGGTATTATTGGTTTACCGCTCAAATTTGTTTTTAATAAAATAGCAAAACAGATATTTACAATGTAGATGTAAGCAAAATCCTAATATGTAGGTATAAGTAAGTAATATTTATTTATATAGCACCTTTCAACTGTAAATAAAAAGGATCAAACATGCATACAAAAAGATCCAACATAAAAACAACAAAAAACCAATCATTCACAACGATAACATACCAAGCGACCATTGCTGTTATTTAAAAGCAAGTCCAAACAGATGCGTCTTCAGATGTTTCTTAAAAGAATCTACAGATCCCATAGCTCTCAGTGCTAAAGGAAGAGAGTTCCAAAGCCTCTGTGCCACAGAACAAAAAGCACGATCACCCTTAGTCTTAAGAAGTGTTCTAGGGACAGTTAAAAGGTCCAGGTCAGAAGACCTTCACAACCGACCCTCTGAGTGCTTATGTAAAAGATACTGAATATAAAAAGGTGCCTGACCATGCAAGGCTCTATAAGTGATAACTAAAATTTTAAACTGCACTCTAAATTCAACTGGGAGCCAGTGGAGGTCCTTAAGTACAGGTCTTATATGAGACCACTTACTGGTACCAGTCAGAAGCCTTGCGGCTGCATTCTGTACAACTTGCAGTCGCTTCAAAGAAGACTTATTCAAGCAAGTATATAAAACATTGCAATAGTCTAATCGAGCCGAGATGAAGGCATGAACATGCATCTCCAACTCTTTTCTTGAGACCACCGATCTAATCTGAGCAATATTCCTGAGATGGAGAAAACATGAAGAAACTACAGACTTTACATGACTATTAAAACAAATGGCTCTATCAAAAATGACACCCAGATTTCTTATTTCTGAGGTAGCTGAAACCCCCATAACCTGCTTAATCTTAGGTGTAATATTGTCAGGAGCAAAGATAATCATTTCAGTTTTATCCTTATTGAGTTGCAAATGATTGTTTGCCATCCATTTATTAATGCAGACTAAATCCTGCAGAACTGACAATTTATCTAAACTGTCAGGTCTAAAAGAAATAAATAGCTGAATGTCATCAGCATATAGATGATAAGATAGAATTTTAAAGCCAAGAGGAAGCATATACAGGCTAAACAACAAAGGGCCAAGCACAGAACCTTGTGGCACACCGCAAGACAAAGGAACAGACTCAGACATAAAAGATCCAACTGAAAACAGAAAAGGTCCTATTGGACAGATAAGATGAGAACCAATCCAGAGCTGATCCCAAAATACCTACTAAAGAATGTAATCTATTAATCAAAGTGCAATGATCCACAGTGTCAAACGCTGCACTGAGATCTAACATAACCAACACCGAACATTCCCCTGAATCTGTGGACATCAAAATATCTTTAGAGACCCTAAGAAGGGCAGTTGGCCAGATTGAAATTTGTCATAAATGTTATGAGTCTCCAAAATATCATTTAACTGTATAACACTTCTAATTAAATTATAATTTGTTTTGGTAGTGACAAGTATTCCAAAACTTTTAGAAATACAAGAAACATAGTGAACCATTTCATGAGTTATCATGCATCATGCTGTGCTTTTAATGCATTTATTGAGAACAGCATTTAGATTTTTTTTTGTAGATTGGAAATATTTTTTACTGTTTATTTTCTTTGAAATATAACATGAGAATTAACTGCACAATTACTAGAAATGTGCACCTTGAGAATCTGCATACGTACATATTTGATCGAAAAAGACTTTTAAATACATTTATTAATTTAATAAGTGTATCCTGTCTATTCTGATATATACATGGATGTCTCTGGGCAGAGCACAGGATATCTGCTCCCCCTAGATCTGCCCTGAATATACAATACTAGACGATATAATATGGATGAGGTGTAGGTGATTGAAGGCTTGTTTGCTGTGGTGCTTAAACCCCTCACAGCTCCCCTAATAATAATTTTCTAGGTCTGCCTCTGAAAGTAATGTCTATTCTTGTGCAGAGTCATAGGGAATGGTCATTTAACACTTACCAGAAGAGGGCGCTGATTAGCTGACAATGATTTCATTAATGCACTGGTGCATAGACCAGATAAAATGATGTTTCTTTAAAGGGTTATCAGTAGTAGTTTAAGGATGTAACTTGAATGCACACAGTATGTGAGAGAAGCTGATATGCACATATATTTTTAAAGTCTTGCTTTTAGTCTGTCTTTGATGATATTGTGTATTTGATCTCCATCAGTGGTCCATTCCTGCAGATGTGATGAAGAGACTCGATCTCCGCAGACAGGTAAACACAGCATGCTCAAATATTATAATAAATATTAGAACTGCAAAATTTAGCCATGCAGCTACTATGGCTGACATTTATGCATGCAGTTTGTTGCTTATAATTAGTATTTTTATTATTCTGATATTATAATAATATAATTTATTTATGAATATTGCATATCATTATATTGCTTTAATATATTTGTTTGTATTATTATTGTGTCATTAATATACTGATTAATTCGTTATTTTATTACATTTAAAATTTTTTACAATTTGTTTCAATTCTGTTAAATGCACACTCTGCACGCAAAATCTGATCTGCTCCTCACTGAAGTGATATGAAGACCACTGTCTGCTTTCATTCTGTGGAATAAAGGCAGAGGATTTTGCTAAAATGTGTTTACATCGTGGAAAAGAAGTGCATTTGGAACAACATGATGGTGAGTAAAAAACACTCACTGGTTCATTTCTATGGCAATTTATTATCCTGCTGAAATATCGTGTTGGTAAAATCGTGTTGGAGCCTCTGTGAAAGTCAGTTACTAAACTCTCTCAGGATAACACCAGTCTCTTTTATTAATATGATGCTTAACATGATACAGATTGTTTCAAAGCAGCTTCGCAGCGATAGACGAGGAATAACAAGTGGTCAAAAATTATCAGTTACGGAACAAATTTTTCATTTAATGTGTAAAGCGACTACAGAAGACGTTAGTGCCATTATTCAAGTCAGTTTAATGTTGTTTCAGTGATGATATTGCAAAGTAAGTGTCGTTATCTAACTCGGTTCAGTTCAAAACTAGTTCTTAAGTTAAATCAGTGGTGTTACTGAATATTGAGTCTGAGTGAGAAATACTGAAGTCCTTCAGAGTTCAGTCAGGTCTTATATTTCTGCTCTGACAGTCAGTATGAAACTCCAGCACACTGAGATTATTAGACCACAGAATGAATAAACTTATGAGTCAGCTCAACTCCTCTTTCATTTTCACTTTGAGATTGGTCAAGAAAATGAGAGAAGCAGTTCAGAAACTCAACAGTTTGTGTTTGTTCCCATGGCTCTTTACATTGAATCTTCAAACCATAATCCTGCGTGAGTCTGTACTGACCTGCTGTTCGTTATGAGCAGATGATTCGGCTCCTTTTGTTGCTTTCTGAGGTAATCAGATTACGCCGGTTAAACCTCTTTTTGTTGACTCCTTTAAAAGCTAAAGCCCATTCACTCTGGGCAGCCAGAACTTTATCAGGATTGTAATATTGTAGTAAAAAAGCAGAAAAACTGAACTTATTATAAACCACCCTGAAGTGTTAAAATCTGTATTTTACCATTACAATACACTGAACACAACATGCATTAAGAAATGCAAAAAACCTCAAATGGATTCTTGGTATGACAATCTGTTTTTAATGCAAATTATGAGATGATTTGTGGATGAGATAACTAATAATTTCCAAAAACAGTAAAGTTATTTAAAATAAGTTACGGTATTTTACTGTAAAATTACACATACCAGTTAGATCTCTTAGAAAAAGGTGTCTGCTTGATGCAGCAGTGATGAAATAGAAGTAAACACTGTAAAGGTACAGAAGCTGTCAGTTGGGCGATACTTTTTTAAAAGTGACATGTTTGTATCCAATGAGTGCATTTTGGCTCCTTAAAGGTATATTTGTACCTAATAGGTACAAAAAAGATGCTGCCCCCAGTGACAACTCTTGTACCTTAATTTTTGACAGTGTTTTAAACATCTCAAATAGTGCTTTGTTTTCCACACATGCTTGTATAAAACAAGTGATAAACTTCAGAGATGATGAATGAGGTGAAACATCCGTGTTTTACTCTTAATCGCTGTGGAATTTCTTCAGAGTGACGAACATGTGGGATGAGCTTGAGTGCTAAATTCAGGGGTTTAAGAAACAACATAAATCTGTTGAGCAGAAGAGCGGAGGCTGCTGGAGATAAGACACAGTTTATGCTCTGGGCAAACATGTTTTCATTGTTCTGTCTACTACGTCTGTGTGGGAGATGATGGAAACACAGTTCCAGCAGAGAATATCACTTTTTACTTTATTCATAGGGAATGTGTTTTTAAAGGATTTTTGAGGATGTCTGAGACGAAGTCATGCTGTTGTAAAAGTCTCAAAGCTACATAAAGTCATATTTAACCCTGTAAGGATAGCCTACTGTATCTTATTTGATAGGCCTCTCAATGATCAATATGGTCAAAACTTTTGTTTTGATTGTCACACTTCTATCTGAAGGAAGGTTAGACTTTTTGTTTTTATTCAGCAGAAGCTCTTTTAGTCTAATTGTACAAATATCAGCTCATGCTTTGTGTCTTTTTGCTGTGATCTTGACTGAATTTTATAAAACAAACTTAAGAATAACTCGATATTGTTGCTAATATATTTCCAGATAAGCACACTGTTTTTTCTGTTAAACTGTGCTTCAATATGAGTGTTTGTTCATCTCTTGCTCATCATTGTATAACACTGCACTGTGTGTTGTGATAATAAAACTAAGAATTAGAAAGATAATTTTACTAAGACATATTTTTGGGAGTGATGACAAATATTTTTATACATTTTATGTAAGAATTTGCTGTACTATAAAAAAAATGTCATTGGTCTACATTAGAAGTATCAGAAAGTAATACATTTTTGTCCATATAAATATCAGCATTTAGAAAACCTGTAAATACATTTATGGCCCAAAACTGTAAATTTTACAGTATGATTTTACAATATAATTTATAAACAAGAATTTAATGTGAACGCACACTGCAATTAAAAATGTTTTGTACCTTTAACATACTAACAACCACCATAATAATCATTCATGCAAACACAAAACACCATCACGGTAACACAAACAACACTTAAATAATGCAATAAACATTCATTAAACAACAAAAAATTTAACATACCGCCCAAATGTACATAACTGATAACCAAACTATTAAAAAACATGATTATTTAAGCAAAATACTTTCAAATGTGGGGTGCCACGCAGGGAATTTACAGTTTTTAACTGTAAATTACACATTGATTTGTTCTATTAAAACAAATCCGTAAAATGTACGGTAAAAAAACGGCAGCTGTGGTTGCCAGAATAAAACCGTGAAAAATATGGTAACAATATGGTTGTAAGTTAAATTTACAGTTAAATACCATAATTTCTAATAATAGACCGCAATGTTATGTTAATATACCAACCTATTAAAGTGGTGAAATCTATTTTGAACTTTAAAATACACTGATAACTCAAATGCAGGTGGTGCTGAGACTCATCACTAGTAGCTTTTAAATAGTAAGGTGCTCAGAGTCAGTCACACAGACACTAAACACCATCATGGTAAGAATTAATAATAAACATTAATTTAACAACATTACATAACGTACAACCCTAATAAAAATAATTGATCCAAGAAACATCAAATTCAAACAAAATGTAAAATGCAACGCAGGGAATTATTGTCAATTAATGTCAGTTTACAGTGTTTTCCTGTAAATTTAACATGAATATACCATTAACAATTGAACAGGTTTTTACCGTAGCATTTTCACAGTTTTTAACTGTTAAAATCACGGTCATTTTTTACAGTAAAGTAATGTGCTGAAACTCACTGAGATGTTAAATCCTCTAAATCAGGGGTGTCAAACATACGGCCCGCGGGCCAAATGCGGCCCACAGAGGCGTCCAATCCGGCCCACAGAAAGATTTGTGAAAAAAAAAAATAATAATAATAAAATAAAAAAAAAAAAAAAAAAAAAAAAAAATATA
>JAUMHI010000046.1:1090222-1129564 GCA_032359435.1 Enteromius unitaeniatus
CGAACGCAGCACTAAGATCAAGTAAAACTAGCAATGAGATGCAGCCTTGGTCTGACGCAAGAAGCAAGTCATTGGTGTTTTTAACAAGCTTTTAAAGCCTGTCTATATATGGACATACCTTTTCCCCATGCAATTCTAAAAACTTCCAAATAAGTTTTTCTCCATTTGCGCTCAAGATTACGATTTTCTTTCTTGAGAGAATTTTATATTGAAATTGAATATTGAAATTATTGCAAGTCTTTCGTTGTGGTTGAATGTCTGTGTCAGGTGTATGCGTGAGCTCTGTCTGTGTGACTCTCTGCAGGTGTGGTGTGTGAGATGAACGTGGACGAGTGTGAGAGCAATCCCTGTCAGAACAGCGGCCGCTGTGAAGACTCTATTAATGACTACACATGTCACTGTCCTCTTCCTGCTCCGGACCAGCTGCCCTGGGGCGGTCACGACTGCGACGTCCCGCTGACTGGCTGCGTGCCTGACCCCTGCCTAAACAACTCCACCTGTGTGCCTTCCCTGCTCAGAGAGCAGCACCAGCACACCTGCATGTGCCCCTCAGGCTTTCACGGAGACACCTGCCAGACATCCACCACCTTCACTCTGACCAGAGGTGGGTAGAGTACCAACAACTGGACTCAAGCAAAAGTACAGTTTATATATATAAATATATATATATATTAGTGCTGTCAAACGATTAATCGCATCCAAAAAAATAAAGTTGTCCAAATGAAGTTCTTAGCAATTCTAATCAATAATTAAGTTTCTTATATATTTAGGGTAAGAAAATACCCTAAATGATCTTTACTTCATATCCTAATGATCTTTGGCAAAAAGAAAAAGTGCTATTTATGACTGCTTTTGTGCTCCAGGGTCACATGTGTATAAACAGCTTATACAAGATGTACTTTTCTGCAAAGATGATTTGACAAGTGATTTGTTTAACATTTATGTCGACAACTTCATGTGTGGTGCACTTGGAGCAGAGTTTTCTTTAACTAGAGGGTTAATAAAGAAAAGTTATGCTACTTGAACCATGTTGTAGGTAAATTAAGTTAAAAACTGTAAAGAATCTGTAAAGTAAGAATTTCCTGTATCTAGGTTATCTGGTCATCGAGGTCCCGCATATCAACACGACCTCCCAAGCTCCAAGCGTCCAGCTGCGGTTTAGGACGACCTTGCCGGATCTAATTATCTTCTTCCGGGGAAGCCATGAGCACTTCTTCATACTGGAGCTAATTAATGGAGACCTGCACTCCAGAGCCCAATCACGAGACCTAAAGCTGGCCGTGCAGTTAGACAGGGATTTCAGCGACGGACTCTGGCACGAAGTCTCAGTTAGTGTGGACGAGAGACTGATTCTGACCTTGCTGTCGGATGGTCTGAGCAGAGCCGAGGATGGAGGACACAACCAGCTCCTGTCCTTCCAGCCACTGGGTTTAGAGAGAGTCCACCTCGGCGGGGTGCCGCAGGCATACCTGAACCAGACCGCTTCCAGAACGGGATTCCTGGGCTGTTTTGAGGATCTGCTGGTGGATTCTCAGCCGGTTCTTCCCCAGAGCTTCGCTCTGCAGTCGGACGTACAGATGGGCTGTGAAAAGAGTGACTGGTGCGGGCCGGAGCCCTGTGCTGACCGTGGACGCTGTGTGGATCTGTGGTCAGAATTCAGGTGCAACTGCCACAGGCCCTTTCACGGACACAACTGCTCAGAAGGTGAGGCGACTTGTTAAAAAGTAGCTTTCTGGAATAATTTATGTGCATGCATGTACTTTGAAAAGTAACAAAATCATTTTATAAAGTAAAATGTTATTATTAATTGTTATATATATATATATATATATATATATAATTAATCATGCAATTTATTTCAATAAATGTACTTTATTTTTGAAAAAAGATAAATAAAATAAAATAATAATAATTGTAAAAAAAAGGTACATTTATTAAAATAAATTGCATGATTAATAATAATAATAATAGTAATTATTATGAATCTTATAATTATAGCTAATAAATAATTAATATATGTAAAATTTAGTGCCATCAAATGATTAATCAACATTATTTGCATCCAAAATAAAACTTTTTGTTTACATAATATATTTGTACTTTGTATATTTAATATGATGTATATATACACACACACACACACACATACCACATTCTGATGTATTTAAAATGTATAAATGTATTTACATTTATATATTTATATTCATACAGTATAATTTATATTAATATATATTTAATCTATTAACACCACATATTTCTTTTAAATATATCGGTACAAGTATGTGTATTTTATATATACGTAATTAATATATACAGTACACAAACATGCATAATTTAAACAAAAACTTTATTTGTCTAACAGCATTTTTTTAAATTTGTTAAAATATATAAATATGAGCTGAAGATTAATTAAATAAAGATTAATTAAAATTAATCAAATCATTAAATATTTAAATAAAAATTATTGTGAAATAAAAAACAAAAGGAGACACTTACTAAAATGTAATAATTGTTATAAAAATTACCTGTGTGTGTATTATGTGAGTGTGTGCGTGCATATATATGTATATTTTTTAAAAATATTGCCTTAAAATCGTCTGATAAAACCGATGGTGAATCCTTGATGTTTGAGAACTGAACAGGAATATTTAATTTTAATTAATAAAAATAGTAAGTTCATTATTTTCTTGTATTATTGGGTTGAAATTTGATATCTGCTGTAACCTTTAAACTGTTTTCTCACCAGAGTTCACTTCATGGACGTTCAGTCCAGAGCGCAGCAGGAGCTTTGCTGCGTTTCCCATCATGCAGCAGCACGCCGGTGATGTGAGCTTGTCTCTGTGGCTGAGATCACGTCAGCAGAATGGCCTGGTCCTTCAGCTTCAGCGCGACAGTCAGGCTTACCTCACCGCTTTCCTAAACAACGGCTCTTTATACATCGCTATATACAACTCCATCAGAAGAGCCTCCAGCTTCCTGACCGATGGGGAGAAGGTCTTTGTGTCCATCAACAAAGAAGCAGGCTCTATATTTTTTAACCGAACGCAGCAGGTTTTTACTCCCACAGAGCTGATGGGGTTTGAGGTGGAGGCTGGAGATGTGGCGTATCTCGGTGGGCTTCCCGAAGAAGAAAACAGCGCCCAGTGGGGCGGATATTTTAAGGGCTGTCTGCAGGACGTACGTATAGATGACACGCAGCTGTACATGTACTCCGGCAGCATCACACACAAACCACAGCATCCCAGCTACTTACCCAGAAACTCCTCTAATGTGCTGGAGGGCTGTGCTGGAGACCAGACATGCAAGGTGAGAATTACAAGAAGAAGAGTTCTGGAGATGCTTTTATTCAGTAAGGATGCTTTAAATTGCTCAAAAGTGTCAGTAAAGTGTCATTTATAATGTTACGAAATGTTTCTGTTTCAAATAAATGCTGTTCTTTTGAACTTTCTGTTCATCTGTGAATCCTGAAAAATAAAAGGCAGTACTGTTTCCACAGAAATATGACATTTTTTAACATCAGAAATGTTTCTTGAGCAGCAAATCAGCATATTCGAATGATTTCTGTAGGATCATGGTTATTGTAATTAGCCAAAAATAAAACAATAGAATAATGTTCTGTTGTTTGAAAAAAGTTTACAAAAATTTTAAATGTTATAAACAAATGTTTGTTTTTTATAAATTTCATATATATTTTTGGCTGGTTGCCAAAACATTTCTAATCTTTACTTTAACTTGATGTACTAAAATAACTCAAACAGAAATACAAAATGCATAAAAAAATATAAAAAAAAAACATGGTAACCACTTAAAATGAGGTTTCAATTTAAAAAGTTCAATAAGTTAGTAATATATTAACTACATTATTGAAGATGAATCAAAAGATGAATACTTTAAATATATATTGTAAATATTATATACACACTATATATATATAATCTATCAATCTATCTATATGTACATGTATATAAATATATATATATATATATATATATATATAATTTATACTGTAAATATATTATTGTTGATTCATATTTATTGCATTTACTAATGTCAACATATGACACCTTATTGTAAAGTTTTACATATAAAAAATATTACAGAAAACACAATAAAACGTACTAAAACCTAACTAACAAGACTTTACAAAAATCAAAATGAAAATAACAAATACAAAATATACATAATATATAATTCAAAATATTACCAAATCTATAATAATATCTCAGTGATACTACAACTATAATGTAGAAAAATCACTGAAGACTGGAGTAATGATGCTGAAAATTCAGCTTTCCATCACAGGATATATTACAGTATATACAGATATAGCTACAGTATTTTAAGCTGTGATAATATTTCACAATATGGTTTTACTGTTTCAGAAAGTCTCACCAGCTGTTGAAGGACAGTGTGTATCTTCTGCTGAGATCTGAACTTTCTCAGATTTGCTGTTATTGATCTGGTCCTCTCAGTTTTTGCTCTTTGACTCTGTCTTGCAGATGAAGCCGTGTCAGAATGGAGGAAAGTGTGAGGTGATCTGGAATGACTTTGTATGCTCGTGTCCTCTGAACTTCTCCGGGAAGACGTGTGACACTCGTGTGTGGTGCCTCAGCGATCCGTGTGACCCTGGGGCTCGATGTGTCGACTTACCTGATGGTTATGAGTGTGAGTATCTGCTCTGTTGAGGATTAACTGCCAGCTCAGTTTTGCCTACTTTTGCTTTATCCTAGTAAATCTAGTAAGTCCTATCCTATTGCTTTATAAAGTAAAGTAAGAGATTACTGCTGATTTTTTTTTACAGTAACTAATAAAATACTTGCGTTACATACTGTAAATAATTTCAGTAGTTCTAAAATCAATATTGAATTTGAAAACTAAATTTCTAGTCTAAAGATAAATTGAATGCAGCATCTTTAATCCTCTGTGCGCCGGCGCGTTCACTTTCAGTTTTTCCTGATTCACAGAGAAACCATAAAATCAATCAAATGCATAAATATATCTATAGACATGAGAAATATATTTGCTTAAAGCTTGAAGTGTCAACTTTTAAATGTACGAATTAAAACCGAAAACGAATATTCTCTGGTTATGTAATCCGAGTCAAACTAAACCAAAGTATGTTCTGACCCATATATGAAAGCTTGATGTGTCTAATATTAAAATCTGTAAATGAACGAACAGTATCTGATTCAATTATCCTTAACGAAGCGATGTACAGTCTTTCCCATATCTGAAAGCTTAGTGTCTATCTTTTAATGAATTAATTAAAATCTGTAAATGAATGAATTCATATTGAAGATGAATATTATTTGATTGCCTAATCCATATGAAAGCGAGGTAGACTTTTCTGTATCTGAACGCTTAGTGTATACTTTTAAATTAACGAATTCAATTAGAAAACAGGTATTATCTGATTATGTAATCCATATGAGACTAAAGGGAAGTATATCTGAGCCTTTATGCAGTCACCTGCGCACAAACGTTACTTTATAATATTTAATAATTGCATTACTTATTGAGTAACTAAATTACTTTTCAGAGTAGTTAGCAAAGTTATTGAAATACAATATTGGTGAAGTAATTAGCACTTGTAATTGATTACTTCTTGAAAGAAACTATAAGGGTTAGTTTGCATTTTTGTATGAACTAACCCTTTAAGCAAAAGATGTTTATGTACCAATCTCCTTCTCGCTGCAGGTTTAGCTAATGCTACTTTTGAGAGCAACGCTCTGAAGTTCAGTGCCTCCGGCTCCTTGTTCATCCCTGTGACAAGCATCTCAATGCAGCTCCGGACACGCGAGGAGAACGGGACGCTGTTACGCGCCTCCAGCCGCATGGAGTTCTTCTGCATGGGGCTCCTCAACTCCTCCCTCATTGTCAAGTTTCGTGATGGGAACAGTCTGGAGGTGCACGCCTTCACCAGCGACATCCCCGTCTCGGATGGAGACTGGCACAAGGTGGAGCTCTACCTGTCCAGCTCCAGGACAGCAGCATCTCGCTGGCACCTCTCCATCGATGAACAGGCGGCCGGATTCAGTTCCGATCCTGCCGGCAACATGGATTTCTTCAACTCCTCTAGCGTCTGGCTGGCGGAGAACTACACCGGCTGTCTGGGTGAGGTGCGCATCGGTGGCATTTATTTACCGTTTACAGGACTCCCCAAGGACGAAGCGCCTCAAGCGTCCCGGTTCACGTTGGTTGGGGAGATTTCGAAGCCTCGTCTGGGGTGCACCAGCTCCTCTTCCTGTGTTTCGGACCTGTGCCTGAACAACGGCACCTGCACGGATCTCTTTAATCTGCTGTCCTGCGAATGCGGGCCGGGATGGAAGGGTGAGCGCTGTGAGGAGAACGTGGACGAGTGCGACCGCCGGCCCTGTGTCCGAGGGAGGTGTCGGGATCTTCTGGGGGATTACGAGTGCCAGTGCATTGCCGGATACACCGGGAAGGACTGTGAGCTGGAGGCGGATGTGTGTGAGGAGCATCGCTGTGAGAACGGAGGCACATGTTTGGCTACGTTTACAGGATACACCTGCGTCTGTCCTACCAATTACACCGGACCGCTCTGCCAGTGAGTTCTCCTCAGGAAGGCTAAATTAATTTGATTAAAAATACAGTAACCTTTTTATTTGGTCAAAAATACAGTAAAAACTGTAGTATTATTACAATAACTGTAATGGTATTACACTGCTATTGATATTATATGATTACTACTTTGTGAATATGGGCTTATTATAAAATAATATTACTCATCATCACTTATGTATTTTAAATAAGCTTGGATAAACAGATATAATATCCAAGATTTTTATTTATATTCAATATAATTCATATTTATTTTATATTTTATTTTTATATAGTTTAATTTTTATTTAATTTATTTTTTATATGAATAAACTTTTTATTAGTGAGAAAAGTTATTAATTATTAATTTATCAATATGGCTATGAAGTGTAAAGAATGTGGCTGAAGTGTTCGGATCCATGTGCAAAAAAAAAAAAACTAATCAGAGGTAAACAGGCAGGGTCAAAATCACAGGCAGACAGATGCAATAGAGGCAAGGCAGAGATGTGCTCAAGATACAAAGCAGAAGGTAGTTAACAATCACAGATATGGAGAGCAGGTTGAGGTCAAACAACAAAACAAAAACACTACAATAGAACGCTTGGTAGACAGCCTGAGCTTTGAGCCTCAATACTTTGTGTTTGACCCTGGGTGAATTTGACAGTTAAATAGTGAGAGTGAATGGATGTGGTGATGAGCAGCAGCTGATGTTGATGATTTCTGATTGTGAACAGGTGTGTGTGTGCAATGCATCATGGGATATTGAGTCCATAGAGAATGAGTCTAAGCCTCTAATGGAGCTTGAGGGCACTCATGACATGAAGTTTTTGGTAGATTTTTTTTCACAGATCTTTGAAAGAAGTCTCTTTTGCTCAGCAAGGCTAAATTTAGTTGATTAAAAATACAGTACAAATTTTTGAAATATTTAAAATAACTGTTTATTATGTGAATATATTGTATAATTTAATTTACTCCTGTAATAAAGATGAATGTTCAGCATCATATATATATATATACTATATATTTTACACACACACACACACACACAGATTTTTGTTTTCAATTTCTTTTGCATTTTACATTTATTTGTTTAAACATACAGTAAAAACAGTAATATTACAATCACTGTACAATGTGAACTTGAAAATCAGAAATGTTTTTTTGTTTAAGTGTGTTTAAGCCATAATTATCTACAAGAAATATTAAAATTATAAAAATAAAAATGACTTGCTGTGAAAAGAAATAAAATAAAATATATTACATGAAAACATAAATGCATATCTATATTTAAATTAATTACCAATATTTAAAAGTTTTTTTTAATCTAATATTGATATTTTATTTAATTTCTCCCTCATCTAAATAAACATTAATTCTTTTTAATAGATTCTAAATCAGATTAAACCTACAATATACATGCTAAACTCATGTCATGATGATCCATATTCAAAGAACAGGAGCTTGACTTGATTGGTTTTAATATCTGTGTTATATGATTGTTGTATTTTGAGGTTCTAGAGTAAATGTGAGTCCCTTCAGTGATCACTGAGTGTGTCTCATCGATCAGGTGGCGTTTTCCTCCTCAGCAGTGTGATGTGGATCTACAGTGTGAACACGGAGGCGTCTGCAGTGAAGGATCATGGGGAGTGAAGTGTGTGTGCAGACCGGGCTTCATCGGAGACAGGTGAGTCTTGAGCAGACGGGATCACGTGATGATGCTGATGATAAACATGCAGTCAGATGATGACTTCCTGTGTTCCAGATGTGAAGTGGACATAGACGAGTGTGAGTCGAACCCGTGTCGTAACGGAGGCACGTGTATAAACAGACACAATCACTACCTCTGTGAGTGTGTGTCTGACTTCAGCGGAGAGGACTGTGAGAATACGGTCAGTTCATTTCAGCTCTGTCCTTCTGTTTTATTCATGCTCTAAAAACCTACAATTATTTTTGTTTTTGAATTTTTTTTTCTGTTAAAATTCTGTTTTGTTTTTGTATTATGTTTTAATTGTTCAGATAAATTGTATTATTGAAACAAATTAACAACAATTTAATACAATTTGAAACACTTTTGAGCCCTTTTAAATATACTTTTTTTCCCAAATTATATGTTTTTCTTTTTTCTTTTTTTTTGGATTCCCCATTTTTTATTTTGTTGTAATGCATAAATTAAATTTTATTAAAAAAACAAAACATGTCTAATTAATTGAAATCATGAAAAATATTAAATGTAAAAACAATTTATGAAAATATCAACAAAAAGATAATTTTAGGGCACTCTGAAATCTTTTTATTTATTTATTTATTTAATGTAATACTTCTGGATTCATTTTTTTAAATAAATGTAATTTTAATCATTTAAAATTGTTTAATAATCTTAATTTTAATAACAACAAAATAAACAACAACAAAATCTATACATTTCAAAGCTCCATTAAATATTTTCCATATTTTGTGTTTTCCATTAAAATTTTTCTGAATTTCTTACATATAAGATATTATTTGAAATTATAAAACTTTTATGAAACAGATTAACAATTTATTAAAAAGTTAAACAAAAATGAAACTTTAAGGCCTTAGAAAATCTGTTTCATTAATTCATTCAATTCCAATTTTATTTTATTTTTTTCTGGATTTCTTTTTTTTACTTTAATATTTCTGATTTATTGGCTAAATTAAATTTAATAGTTTAAAAGTGTTTTTTGGTAATTTAACAGCTTGTCATGACACAACAATTTATTAAAATATGACCAAAAATAAAGCATTTAGGGCTAGATGAAATCCATTTTATTTACCCAAACTTTTTCCTTGTTTTCTTTGCATTTATATTTTTCCATTTTAATTTTATAGATTCTGTTTTAATGGTTAAATCAAATTTTAGCAATCAAACAGCATGTTTTTAATTTAATTTAAGTGCCCCCCCTCCCCATTTGTTTTATTTCTTCTTTTCTGCTTTAATTTTTCTGGGTTCCTTTTTTGAGTTTTACATTTTTAAATTAAACTGTGATAACCAAAATGCAATAATTATTAGAAAAACGGTTCTTTACAAGAAAAAAAAGGACCCTATGAAACACATTTTTCTCCATGTTAAATCCTTTTTGGTGACTGTATTGTCCTCAGAAGCAGCAGCAGCAGGAGCGTGTGCCGTGGCTGATGGTGGCCGTCCCGCTGGCGTCTCTTGCTGTCCTGCTGGCTGCGATCGGGATGGTTTGTCTGGCTCTCACGGCCCGGAAGAAGCGGCAGTCGGAGGGAACCTACAGCCCCAGTCAACAGGAAGTAGCTGGAGCCCGGCTCGAGATGGGCAGCGTGCTGAAGGTACCTCCAGAGGAGAGACTGATCTGACCTCGGTCTGAACGCTTTTCAGCAGCAGAGCACACTGATCTGGCACAAAGCTGCGTGTGCTTTCCGTGGAAGGATAATGGAGAATAACTCCGCTTATTCTCTATCGAGAACTCCAACATCAGAAATATCAACTGTGACCACTTTGAATCCCATATGGCAAAAAATATATTTTCAAAATATAAAAAAGACCCCAACAATCCGTTCACCAAGAAATGCTTTAAAATATATATTGGTAGAAAATATGTTCAAATAAATATATGTTGCATATTTTTTTAAATATATTTTTAAAAGCTATTAATAAAATATAGTTATAGTATTAAAATATATGTTGCCCATGAAAATGGTCATAATATACATTGTACTTTTTTAAAGTTAAGTTTTATATATATAAAATATATTTACAATGATTGTACAATAAAAAAAGAATCATCCAAAAAAATATTTGTTGCCCTTCATATAATTCAAAATATTTAGAACATATAGATGTTCCAATTTTACCAAAAATAAATAAATAAAACTAAAAAATGTGAATGTTCCCCAAAGTGTGTGTGTGTGTGTGTGTGTGTATATATATATATATATATATATATATATTCATAATATTGTTTGCGTAAATGATGGTTGAAACACAGTGTCAAAAATATACTTAATTGCACTTCATTGTTTACAACATATATTTAAAAATGTTTTTAATTCAAAATATATTTTTTGCTATATGGGTTGTAATTATTGTGTTTTATACAACTGTGCCAGTATTTCTAGTGGCAGGGAGCACAACATTTTAAGCTTTTGGGCAACAACGTTTTTTTTGTCCAAGTAGATGATATATCAGTGTTGAGTTTGTGACGTGTTTCGACTTTTTTTTATTGTCATGCTCTGTTTTATTGAGAAGGATGGATTTGTCAATTACCAGAGCTCCCATGGTTCATCAGACTTTAATTAAAGCTACTTTAGCATGTGGATAAAGTTGTAAATACACTGTAACTTGTATAATAGTCAGAATGTTACTGTCCATAGTGTTTTGTATGTCAGTGTTTTGAATTGAAGCAATAATGCAAGCATTTACTGTGTGCCTTGCTGATATACCCAAAAAGTCAAGACTTTTTTTCTCCAATTACTTTAGCAAGGTTTTATAAAAATAATGCTTTGTGACATATTCTGTGCTGCACTGGGTTGATTTCACAGATAAGGTCTTCTTCTGTTGATCAAATGAAGTAACGGATATATAATGAACAAGTTTTCCTGTATACTGTAGACACGGTCAGTATTTGATGTTTAACACTGGACTCTGTGTGGTTTTTCCACTGGATTGATTCTGTTTCTCTGCTGTTACAGTTATACTGTGAGATGTGATTGTATTTGTATATTTTTATATTATGTTGTGTCATTTATACCATTACTTTCTACTTGATGTACATTTTTCAATCTTATTATGAGACAAAAGCATCATTTTATATTGCTGTATGCGAAATTACTGAATGTGGCGTTTGAGTGGACGAATGGCACAACATCAAATTAAAACAGCTTTCATTTTATTAAATGAAACCAATTTGCAAACGCAGTTGAGCTGCTTTTTTATACATTTCATTTTTCAGTCACACTGTGGTTTTAATACATTAAAGGAAAGTAAATGACTGACAAGATGAAAAGGGTCAAATGCATAAATATCTGAAAAGCCAGCAGGGATCATCATAAAGTATAGTCCCTTAATTTTGGCCTTCCATAATATTCTTCCTGTACTAGGAAGTCAATGGCTACCTTCTTCAAAATGTTTATTTTTTCTGCAACAAAAACAACTTGAGGGTGATTAAATGATAGACCTTTCAGTTTTAGGTGAACTATCCCTTTAAGTAACAAAAAATCGTAATAATTCAGGCAAAAGTATCATTAGTTTATGCCAGTTAATTAGATTAGGCTTTGTTTATATGCCATGATCTGCACACATCACTCCTAAGACACTGAAGATCATCTGAAGGGAGTCACAGATCATTCCTGAGAGTTAACTCCCAGAGACAGAGAAAACACCTCCTCAGCTCAGTCTTTACTGAACACACTGAAGTCATTTTAAAAACATCTCAACATTACAAACAAGAAATCAGTGTCATTCAACCGCATGGGAAAAAAAATTAAAAACAGCTTACAGAGCAAAGTAGAGCATTTGGAAAACATTTGAGCTTCCCGAAGGTCCTGTAAAGATTCTAAAGCACTAGTCTAGATACCTTGCGTGATGTATCAGAGCAGAAGAGCCTGCAACACTAAGCTCATGGGTTTGATTTCCAGGGAATTCATTCATTGAAAAAATTATTAACTTAAAATGCAAGTTAGCTGGGATAAACGTGTCTGCCAACTGAATCTACTATAGAGACAGATGCATAATGACATATCACAATAAAATGGAAATGCATACAAATATGATCAATAAATGAACATTTACAAAAAAATTCTAAAAGCTTTAGATCATTATGTGTGTGTACAAGAACACATGTAGACAGCTTATAGTAAAAAACAAACATAATAATATCACAATAAAACAAAATGCAAATGCATTCAAAACTATAAATATTATAACTAATAAATACTGTTATATAAAATGCCTATAATGCACCTGGCTGCTAGCACTGACTGCCGAATTATAATAGTATTCTAAATTGATTCTCAATTATTGAAAGGACTAGACTATTTGTTTCATGTTTTATTCCTTATTTTTATATTCTACTGCAAATATGCATTGGTGTTTTATTGTTGTTTATAAAGGATTATTATTATTATTATTAATTAATTAAAAAACACCCACACATACAAAACACACTGTTCTTAAAGCCATGATAAGCGGTATGTGTTGAAAATTACACTGGACCACAAAACAGTCATAATTATAATTTTTTTTAAATTGAGATTCATACATCATCTGAAAGCTGAATAAACACACTTTCAGACACAGATGTATGGTTTGTTAGGATAGGATGGATATACAGTATTGATTGAGATATGTCTCAATATGAACATTTGGAATATGAGGATGCAAAATATTCAAATGAAGTTCGTAGCTATGCATATTACTAATCATCACATATTTAAAAAGAACAAAAACAGTATATCAGTAAAACAAGAATATCAGCAGTTCCTAACTGGGGGGGGGGGTTAATTAAGGTTAAGGTTTAATTATAATTTTAGGGTGACATGTTGACAGGTTATATGAGATCCTTGCATCAACAAACTTTTGATTGCACTTCCACCAAATCTTTCACTTTGCGAGTAAATGGCTGCCGATATGAACTGTTCTCTCAGGCTCGGCTTCTCCCCGAGAGAGGAGGAGACGCTGGCAGGGGGCTTGATGTGACAGGCCTGACAGACTCCGGCTGAGGGTGGGGGGTTTCAGCTGGTAAGTATCATGTCAGATATGATGGCTCTCGCTCTGTCTCTAATGAGGGAGATCACCGTCTCCCACACCGTGTCAGGAAGCACCGACAAATCATCCGAGCGTCACGCCGGGGCCCGGAGATGATATGTTGACAAATGCAGAGAGTTCACTCTTTTAATTGACACTAAGAGAGGGAAATGCTCTCGCTGCCGGGAGACAAGCGTGGAAAACAATGCACGGGAGCAAAAAGGAGGGATCTGGAGGGAGAGAGAGAAGTGTCGGATGTGCATTGTTGGCACGGGATGTCATTCTCGGTGTTTGCGTTGAGACACCCTGCCATGATTAGAGGTGCGTTTCTCTGGGGCTGTCAGCCGCGCTAAAACATTGATTCTGAGGCCAGTGTGAGGATGATTGAGGGACTGTATAAACACACAGGCATTGCCCGTTCATTTGCAAACGCGTTTGAGGTAAACAGAGAGATGTCGTCGTGATGACACGCAGAGAGCTCGGAAATTCCTTCAGAAGAACCGTATGCAGCTATATATTCTCAGACAGGGTTCTGGAAGATAAAAGTCAACCTATAGATGTGCATTTTTTCCCTCAGGCACAGCTCTTTTTACTTGCAATCATATGCCTGATATAAACTGCATATTTATAGCTGCAGATGTTGAAGCACATTTAGCACTGTGGCTTTTTCACCAGCAGAGGGCAGAACAAACACGTGTTCACTGGATAGTGTGTCTGACGCCTTAAAAAAGCTTTCAAGAGTCTCTTCACCCTGGTGGAAATTCACCTAAACTGGTGGGCCCAGTCAAAAATTAGGCTACTAGTCTTTTAAAAATCCAAAGATCGCCAATAAGAACATTTGTTTTTCTCATTCAACTGATTGGTCTGAGCACACAAACCTTCTCAGTGTTCAATCTGCATAAACTGAGTGAGGGCTTTCATCATTCTGTTCCAAACACTGTTCTAGCTGTAAGAAAACAAGCTGTTGTAAAGATGTTTTATAGCCTGTTCATTTTTGACTGGGAACATCACAAGTTGGGGGGAAAGTGTAAAAATTATCTATATTTAAGTGTTACCTTTTAGTCCAATGTGATAACACTGAATTATTCAGAAAAAGAAAATCCTCTCCAGGACAAAGTGAACTGAACAAGGTTAAATAACGCACAAAAAGTACCATGTTATTTGGGCATGATATTGCCCATATAATATACTAAGCATACTCCTAGTCTATATAATGCCTTAGCTAGAAAAAAAGACATGGCAAAGAAGTTATTTTTAAATGCTGTGTTAAAAAAGTAACCAAATAGTAAAAAAAAAAAATGTTCCACTCCTCATTTGATGGAAACTCACCCGCTGACGACGCTGAATATCTTCACATTTAGGCTGAATTGTTTTTGCTAACCTTTCTTCTCCTCATTACCAGTATCCCTGTCAATAAAACAAAAAATATTCCTGAGTTTTCAGCTCTGAAACGAGGCCTCACATCACAGCGCCCGCGCGCTAGTCGCTTTCCCGCCTATTCACAGGATTTCCGCCGCTCTCGCGCCTCATTTTGCCCACATATGGAGATATCTGGCGTCTTATTTGAATACATACATAAGATACAATTTCATTCTAATGGTTTCGGGTCAGTCCAGCATATAATTGTATATCTTGTTATTGTGCTGCTTCCCAGATGCTAAATTGGCTCGGTGGGTGTGAATATGGCGCCAAGGAAGCAGTTCCGCCGCAATTGCGCTTGATATGAGGTAACCTTAAATATCTCCTGTCACCGCTGTTGTCTTCAACCTGACACACAAAGAATGCATATTTTAACACTGATACTGATTATATAGCTTTTAAGTGTAGTGTCTGACACAAATTTAATGTGAAATGCCAGTTCAATCGAAGTATTTGTATTGTTTATTATTGTTTATTCCAGTAACATTAATAAGGTTTCTCTAAAGCTGACAGTAGAAGCCATGCATGCGCATATATAACTTATGCTTGTTGATTGCAATATTGCCCAGTCATATGACTGTAGTTATTTCCCTTATTAAAGTAATGTTTTTCAGTTTTAAATACTTTTATTTATTTTTTTTTGCTTTAGTTAAAAGTTTGGAATTTATTTTGTAGCTGTCTGGTTTAGTTCATGGCTTGTAACTCTTAAATGCAGATGTGTTTAAAATCACTTTGCAAAAAATGAATGGAAAAAACACTTGCAAAACCTAAGCTGCTCAAACTGTTGCTTTCCAGAGACATTTTATCCCATCAATTCCCAATGAATACGCTCTTGCTTTATGTCTGCTTAAAAAAACTAAAGCTATATTTAGTACAGCCTATTATACATAGGATTCAACACTGATTAAAGAAAAAAAAAAACAGAGGAGAAAGGACAGTTAACTCCCTATGCAAACATTCTATGCTTGTGTCATATTAAATATGCTGTTTACTCAATTCAAAAACGATCAGAGAGTTTATCAGTGCAATATAAGTTGCTGACTTGGATCCTGTGATACCGACGTGTTGGCTGTTTTTTACATGAAGATATATCTCTCCAATGCTGTAGTTGTTGTTAATGTAAGGACTGGTGGCAGTTGGATTGTTATGCTTGATCCAGCCCACTTTGCATTTCCCTCCTCAACTTGAAGCAGGGAAGAAATCTCAGGGAGGCAAAAGAACAACAGAGCTAATTAGCCGCGCGGAGCTGACAGAGCGAAGCCAAATGGCTGCCAGCCAACACAGCAGAGGAAGGAGACCCAATGTTCAGCAGGATCGATGGAGGAGACCACTTCATTAAAGACCCCCTGGAACAGAGTGAGAGAAAGAGGGTCTGTTTAATTAAGTCTGCGCTTCAGGGTCTAACAGCAGCCTTACCGCCACTGCTGTCACTGATTTGGCCCTTCTCTCTTCTCCACACCAGGGGCCTCTGGAAGTGTAAACGTGTGTGGGAATTACACCCATTCTGGTGACCTGAAGCTATATCAGTCTGTAGCGTTATACCGTGGTAGATATGACTTAGCCTTTGCCTTGTGTTCATCAGTTTTCCAAGAAATAATTGCATCAAATAAGTTGAACTACTTTACATTTATAAAGGACTGAAGTAATGAAGACAATATGGTCTGAAGTGCAAATTTAGAGACCGTGAACTATATTCAGTGCGAAAGCAACAGGTGGATGTTCATTTATGTTTCAAATAAATGCCACAAAAATAACGCATCATGGTTTCCACAAAAATATGAGGTTGCAAGACTTTTGAGCTGCAATCAACATGATTTCTGAAGGATCATGCACTGAATACCTGAGAAATGATGCTGAAAACTGAGGAATAAATTACATTTTACAATGAAAAAGTCACACAGAAAACAGTTATTTTGAATAGCAATACAATTTTACAACATTTTATTGTTTTTGATTAAATAAATGCATCCATGGTGAGCATCAGGATATTTGTTGACTATCTTACCATTAAAAAATGGCTCTATAGACCAGAATTATGTTTTTCCTTACATACATGTGCATAAATCATTCTCTCAACCCATCCAGAGTTTCTTGTTCAGATTAGAAGTCCTTTGTGTAGTTCATCCAAACTTGAGCCCAGTTCTAATAGCTTCGACCTGCTCCCAGTAACATAACAATATATCAGGTTTGTTGTGACTCTAAACATGTGAACACTATGTGCTGGGCGAAGCAGTCTATCTACTGACCACCTCATGCCACCTACAGGGCCAGACAAAGAGAGCAAAGGGCCAACATGAAAAGGGCTTCATGCATATTGAAACCACAGCAGGTTTTCTCAGTCAAGAACAAGCAAGATGGAGAAAAAAGGCAACGTCTCAAAGCTATTTAAAACACCTAATGTATCGCCCCCTGTCTAATCCATATTTCCCTAAGAGCTTTATGGAACAAATTGCTGCTAGACTTTGCATTTCAATGGAATTCATTAATGCATATTCAGTTTGCTTATGGCAGAGCGCAGAACGCACCCGCCGGGACTCGTCTCTCTCTCAGCGCTCCGCCAATGAGAACGGCTAGATCATGCTTCCATTTTGGTTTAATGCGAGCTAACGCTAATGCATTTGAGCGGCAGGGTTCCCCCCTTGCTTTGAATCCTTGCATCGGTGCAATTAGGATTTCTTATGTCTGTCATTGTGCGATCAAACAACGTGCCATGACCCGAGAAAGAACGTCGTTTCATGTCTGCTGTGTCCAAAGCGTAGCCATTTCAAGGTGTCGATTTCGTATAAAAATGTACATTTAGTAGAAACAGGTAAGCATGAAAGTCCACCCCATAGAGATAATTGATAATTGAGTTTAACTACTAATTGGATGGTTATTAGTGATAGTGAAATTCATACGTCATTAAAACATTAAAAAGTTACGAATTGTTGTAAAATAGCTAGGGGTTCATAATAGTTTACAGTAATCGTCTTTTTGATGTAAAAGTGGGCGCGCCAGTGTTGCCAGATTGAAAATGTCCAAGTGTCGTACCAGAGGCTCAAAGTTATTGTGTTTGGAAGAAAATGATCGTACATGAGGTAAACATACAGAATATAGCTATTTATTTAGACCAACAACTTTTTAACACAACCTGCAAATTACCACAATAGATAAATAACTAGGTGTATGTTGGAAGATTTATCGGGATGGTGCAATTTTGTTTATTTACTACTAGAGTGCCAAAAGTTACACAGCAGGCTTTAAAAGCAGGGTTAGATAAATTAGAGAAAATAGAGAAGCCAAACAAGCAACACTTGAAGTTTCACAAAATACTGAAATTATTACACATTGTGGGTATAAATTGTCGTACAAATACAATTATTATTGTACATCTGGCAACACTGGGCTGCCAATTTTGTAACTGAATGTGCAAGGTTCAATAAAACCACTCCTTATCACTATCGCATTATTACTATTGAGGACAAAAATAATGTTTCAACTAAATCCCCAACATAAGGAGGCCTGATACGGGAAGAATATAGCCTATTGGAAGACCTTAACATGCTTCCTCAGCTGACGAACACACCATTATAGACTTCAGTTGAGTGTGCGCTGAACATAAGTGGATGAGAAGAGCAAACAAGAGTGAGAGGAAAATGAAAGCACGCTTTTCTCTCCTCTCCGGGCTGTCACTGTCTAGAGACAAGCCTCTTTTCTGCTGTTCATGTTGATGGAGAGCTGATTAACAGCAGAGTTCTTCTGTAACCCCCTCCATCCACAGAAACCCCCACAACACACACACCATGCAAATGTGTTTGTCACTATGACAGTATGTCTCAATTAAAGCAGACAGCGAGGAATTTCCGCACGGGGGACTCCTGTCTCCTCCGCCGCACGCCTGACTGACCCCCCGCCTCATACAACACAGTCAACCATCCCACGACAGATTGTGACGAACGCAAAAGACAAAGGAGGACGCCAGCAAAAGTACAGGAACTCCTGAGAAGCAGAAAGAGCTGACAAGAGCCTGTTGCTACAATAAAGACGACACATCATTATTACAGCAGCGACACTATGATCAACCAGAAAAGACAAAAATGAAGTCTGACTGAACCAACCGCTGCAACTAGACGGTCTGCACATACGGTTATTGATGTCATTAAAAGTAGTTCTGGTTCTGCACCCTTAAAAATATATATATTTTCCAACACATTCTTTAAGTGCCTCTATTATGGATTTCTGAAAATGATCTTTCATGAAGTGTGTAATATATAGAAGCCAGGCTTCCGTGACTTTAAAGCTCATAGGAGCTTAGTCTGGCCAAGCTACCTTCTACCTACCTACCTTACCCGCCTTCTGGGAGGCGGTCTTAACAAAATGCCTCTGTATACTACTGGACTATTCTACAACCAATCAGACCACTTGTTCTGATGACGTATGCGTAGCGACGGAACCTGAAGCCACCCTAACCAATTGTAGCTAGCTTCATTAAAGCAGTAGGAAAATGTCTTCACTTACTTTAATTACTTCTGCTCCGTCATGAAAATTTCCCAAAACAGCTGCAGTTGAATGATTGTTGCTGCTCGGTACAAGCCGGAATGGTTACCGGTCACAGAACTGCTGCGTCATCGTGTTACACCTGCCTCAGTTGTGATGGATGGGGGGGACTCATTTCTCATTGGTTCACACTTTTTTGGGACTCTGAAATACTCTAAAATGGCAGCTTTGCCAGACTAACTTTGCTCGCGAAATGAATGTACAATAGCGTCAAAGGAAGTATGGGTGGACCCAGGCTATGTAAAGTCTTAAATCTGAAATATCGTGTATAAATTATAGTCTCTCAAAGAAAGTCAAATCTGAATTATTGAAATGAGTCAATAATAAAGTTTAAAACAAGTCCCAAGCATCAGTATGAAACATTAGCATCCCTATTTGACATCTAAAGGAAATGTCCCATCAATGCATTCAGGGCCGGCTCAAGCCTTTATGGGGTCCTAAGCAGAATTTTCATTGATTTTTTTATTGCAACAGTTGCAAACTTACAAGAGTGGTCAGGTGTTAATATGCACTTAACATTCAAAGTCTTAACATATTAAATTGCATACTTAATGTATCCTGAAAAGTAGCCAAATAAACCAGCAGACAATGCATTTAGAGAACGTACATATTAATCAAAGTTGTAATTTTATTAAAATGTATCTATTTTTATAAGAAATATTAAACAGCCGACAACATCTGTAAAATCTAGCTAATTGAGGCATAATGATATTGGAATATAATAGCACCCAGCTAGGATAAGGGAAATAATGTTAAGCTGTTATCAGTTTATAAAACTTATTTTAATTACAAACTTAAATACCTAGGAAAGTTACTTTTACACAGAAAACAAAACTTTAACTTCGCTGAACCAAAAAGATACCCGACCTAGGCTACGCTAATTAACTGAGGTCTGATCTGATCAGGGGTGTGTTTTCCAAAAGCAACTATGGTCACAATTCTGTCTCTACCAATGGAGCTCAGTGGAAATAACAAGAGCGTCATTTCATGTAGGCTACTCTTGGGGGGCCCTCTGGTGGTGTTACGTGTGCTATCAGAGATATTGTTGCACGGGCAGACCTGGAAAAACCTGATTTTCACATAGGTCTGTATGAAAATGCAAATTAATTCTGAGCCACTAGATGCCGCTTTTGCAGCGTTAAAAGCTCACAAACATTCCCTTAAATCAAATCAACCAATCATCACAGATTAGGGTCACGCAAAGGAGGGGTTTAGAAATCGTTGAATACATTTTTTGGGAGTCATTTAGTTAAATTCTCAATCTTTTAAATGTCTTAATTGACACTTTTGGTCAATTTATTGCATGCTTGATGAATAAAACTATTAATTTCTTTAAAAAAAAACTTTTATTGCACAGAATTTAAATGTTACTATAAAGCACTTCAGAGACTACTATGGTACAGTACAATCATATTACAGATGACCCATCTCTGCGTATGGATGTGATTAAAGGAAAGAGACAGAGAGAGAATTAAAGAATGAAAGAGAGACGGTGGCACTTACCCAGGGGGCCAGACACTAAGCTGGCAGAAAGAGAAGAGCTGACAGGTGAGATGACTGAGATTGTGTTTAATTAAACTCCACACGTCATTAAGGGAGGAGAGATGAGACATGGGACTGACAACAGTGAGAGAGAGAGGAAATGAATTGTGGGTGGGCGGCACAGCGGATGAATCGAGTTACAGCAAGCAGTCATTTCAAATGAACAACGCCACATTTGACATCTTTCTTGTAGCAGTGAGTTTATGTATTTACATAGCATGATATATGCACAGTTTGATTGGACAGAGTTATGGTTTTACTGTAAAAATACTGTAATCTACAGAAATCTACAGTAATCTATATATATATATATTTATATTTAATCTAATCTAATAAATATAATGTATTATAATCTAATAAATATATAATATGTGTAGTTTAGCATTACTTTTTATATAATATAGTATTTATTCATATTTTTAATATCTTTTATTTTATTATTTTCTTGTGTTGTCAAGACAATTCTATTTCTATTTTAAAAATGTCATGTCTTTAATGTAATATTTGTTTTATTTTATTTCAACTACCGAAAATATACTTTTAATAGTTTATGTTTTAAACCAATGTTTATACATTTAGTAGTGCTTTTATTTATTTACTTATTTATTATATTTTTTATTTTTGAGAATGTTTATTTATTTTAATATTTATATTTTATTTGATTTTGAGCTGTCAGTTACTGAAAAATCATTTTAGTAATTTCAGTTATAGTTAACAATAACACTGCCTGGTAGAATAGTTATTTATATACTATTATAAAATTCAGTAGAATTAGTTTTTTTTCTTACATACATGTTATTTAATTGTTCTAAGTTTTATTTTTATTGCAATTATTGCAATTACATATTTAAAATTAAATTATATTTTTTTATTTACAATATTATTACCATAAACATGCATTTCTACGTACATATATTTATATATATATATATATATATATATATATACTTTTTCTATATTATTAAAAAGAATATTGTCATAGATTGTATTTTAATAAATGAAAATGCCAGTCACAGGTTTTTGTTCATTATCAAGGACTATAATATTCTCTGTTCCTGTTTGTGATTAAATTGCAATGGATTTTGATTTAATATGTTTAATAAACCTTGCTATTAAATTGATCTATCTATTAATTTTTGTCTATCTTCATCTTTGATGGATATAAAACATGACAGATAAAGTATTCTGGATGGTTGTTTATGAGTTAATTATGTACACTGTAAATATATATTCTGAGGAAGAAAAAAAAACAAATATTTTAAAATATTTTCTCAAATTGTGAGTGCTTCTTTCTATAATATATTGATTGATAGATTTTTTTTACTTTGCAAAACTCACCTGTCCAGTGTTTAGGTGCTGTGGAGGGGTTCAGGGCTGTTTTCTGGTCCAGCAGGTCAAAATATTGCAGCATTCTCTGCTCAACAACACACACTTGAGTTGAGGAATCTGGAACACAAACTCTGCATTTACACACTCAACTCTAATATTTACTGTATGAGGATAGCTTGCTTTAGTTTGCTTTGAGATGTTACTATCAACTATAACATAAAGCTGGCAAACGTGCAACTTGCTGAAAAACACAAGCTCATCTGGCGCTGGTTGTCGTGGTGACAGTGGAGCGCTTGGTGTTCAGACCCACGGGGGACAACACACAGACACACACACACACACACACACAGTAGCCAGGGGATTTGTCTTTACATGTGATGCTTCAATGCTTTTTTTATTTCATATGTCTTCATGCATCTCTGAGTTATGGCTAATGTGTTTGTTTACAGCCTTTATCTCATACAAAAAAGTACTGTGCTGGCACCAGTATATTACAATTACATAATTATATAACAACAACAATAACACTATCAATAATATATATATATATATATATATATATACATATATGGTATGTAAATAGTATGGTATTTCATTGTGTGTGTTGTTTAACATTACATTTTATATACCATTATACTGTTTATTAATATTTCTAATTCACTTTCATTTTAATATCTTTTTTTTTGGTTGTCAAGGCAACAATTCTAGTGTTTTTCAAAAACATTTTTTAAAAAAGTGTGTTTTTAATATACATTGTTTTTTGTGTACAGTTTTTAATGTAATATTTATTTTATTTATTTAAATTCTGAAATTTAATTGTAATAGTTTATATTTTAAATATCACTCAAAATGTGAGTAGTGCTTTTATTTCTTTACTGATGATTTATATTTTTATTTAGCTTTATTGGTCAGAAATAATTTTATTATTATTTTTTGTTTCATTTATCTTTTTTTCAGTTTTAGTTTTAACAATATTATTACTTTTACAATTATTCAATTATTTCAGTTGGTTGTCAAGGCAAAAATTCTAATTTGTGTTAAAGTGTCAAAGTTTTTGATATAATATTTATATCTAATTTTATTAAAGCTGTCAATTACTGAAAAATAATTTTAACAGTTTCAGTTTTAGTTAACAACAACAACAGTACTGCCTGATTATTTATTTACTATTATAGTATTTATTAATATTTACAATTTGCTTTTATTTTTATATTTTCAGGTTTCATTTTTGACATAATTAAAAAAAAATACTTTGATTTAGCTTTCTTTTTCTTTTTTTGTTTGAGTGAGCATGGTATACTCTAACCATAGTACAAGTCAAAAACAACAACATGGTAATATCAAGTTATTTTTTTGCAAAAGAGCTGTTTGTGCTCTTCTATCTTTCTTTTCTTTTTGCTGTTAAACATAGTTTGCGTCTCTGTGTTTTGGGTGTTTGTGCAGACTGTGCCACCCGCACATGTGTGTGTGTTCAGAGTGAAAGGTGAGCTGGTGTGTGTGTGTGTGTGAGAGAGACAGTGCAGCTGGTGTAATAATAGAGGAGGGCGGTGCCTGTGTGTTGTATTTTTACCTGCCGGTGGCTCCCAGGTGGCCGCGCTGCATGCTGAGTTCAGGTGAGGCTGTTAATGAGGCTAATTAGGTGTAAAGGAGGTTGGAACAAGGATCAGCTGTTCCTGGATCTGTTCTAATGATAAAGCCACATAATCTCCATCGTCACACAACAGATGACCGGCCGCTCAGACCCCCAACAGCCCAACACAATACATCTGAGCTAGCAGCTCCAGCACCGCTCCCATGGGCTCCTCACCAGTCTGCAAACATATGCTGTGCAGGAGAACACATCATGAGAGCAGACAATGCTGAGAATGGATCTTTAGTCAAAGAGATTGATTTTGATTCACTCACCCTCATGACGTACCGGTTCTCAAAGCAGAGGTTTGGTAGAATGTTCACGCTGCTCTTTTTCATGCAGTGAAAGTCAATGAAGACAGATGCTGATAAGAGAGAGCATAAACGCATTAGACCATATCTCTTGTGCATTGTATTTCTGATCTTATAAAGTCATGTGATAGATCTGAGATGAACAGACTCAGACTTTAATTCTGCTGCGCTCAAATTTCATTTCTGCATGTTGTGGAACATCAAGAAATGCCACTGATTTCCATGTGTTACGCAACCAATAGACGGCAGAGTTATTTTAGTATCATACTTTAACAGTACCTCCTAGCTATTTTAATCGAACACTGATTAAAGAAACTTATGAGAAGGAAAGGTGTGAATTATAAGTTGTACATAAATGCTGTTTCTTTATCTGCAATTATCTGTAAAATTCACAAGAAAATTCTGGATATATTTTTCTCCACCTTTCTATTTTTGTGTAATTTCTTAATATTATTAATTAATATATTTTTCATTTTCGTTTAAATTGTAGTTAAGTTTTAGTAATTTTGTTGTGTGTTTTTGTCAGTTTATTAATTTATTAGTTGTATTTAAAATATGTATCGATTTTGTTATTTATTAAATATGTCTACTTTTGTAACAAGGATTGTCATACATTTGTAAAAAATATCTATGTCTATTTTTAATTTATTTTTATTTCAGTTCACAACTGTTACATTCAATTCACTTTATATATATATATATATATATATATATATATATACACATTGTCATCTTGTGCTAACTTTTTAATAAATTATTATATATATATATATAAAATAATTAATAAAAAGTTCATCACGTTTTTGCTTTTTAAAAAATGTTTCTATCAATTTTTAAAGGTGCTCCAAATCGAATCATAATATTTTCTAGCATAGATGCACACCACTATCATATTTGTTCATAAATGTAAACAATTAAGTCAAACATACGTTTTTCAATCACTTTAACTCATCAAATTAATTGAACCAACTTTTAACTTGGTAAGATTTGAATGAATTGTAGTTCAATTGTAATTCATTTAGCATCAATGCATTGGCTGCATTTGCCATGTACGCCCCAAAACTCTTAAAGAAAACCTAGTAATACATATTTTTTGATTATAGTTCATATTTAATTCAATTTACATATTTCTTGATAGTTTTAGCTAACAATACTACCACTACTGCAAATCTGACTATGCATGAGCACAAAAGAAATCTGAGAACTAAGACGTTTACAACCAATGACTTCAAAACTAAGATGTACTTTTGGCAGCTGTTGCAAAGATTCATGAGCACAAGTGCTTGAACACACACGTATCAGTGGGTTTCATTAACTACTCAGCACACATAAACAAACACACACTATTCAATATTAGTGTACTGCAGGCGGTAGGTTGGGCTGATTGATTAGTTTCGGGGCCAGAGAGGCCACAGGCCATGCGAAGATCAGGACGAGAGACCTATCGAAAATCACTATGGCTTCTTCCCTGCCTCCTGCTCTTCTCTTCGTGTCTCTCATCTGTGCATCATACACACACAGCCGTAAACGCCCACCGCGGGAGCAATCCGTCAATCTTGTGGTCCTCCGTTACTGTGACGGACACACACTCCCACACTTTGAGAGGACCAATGGTTACGACATTGTTTAGACACTTCGCAGATGGTGTTTAAAGCAAAACAGTTCATTTACTCTGACTTGAGGTCAATTATGTCTATTTTTATATTGTTTTCATTTTAATTAGTACCGCTTGCAGAGGAAGCTTCGCTAAATGCATATACTGCATAATTTGTGCTCAGATATTATACATCAAATTGTTGAGGAAAGTTACTTTTCTAGGCAATAAGTGGATGTAAAAATCCTACAGATATACTACACTGAAGGAGGGAGTCCCATTCACAGAAAGGACCACAGAAATATCAAGATTTAATCACCATTCTAATTTTTGTGATGATAAAGATAACGCCACAAAATAACAATATTGCTGAAATCACGGTCAGAACATTTTCCAGCTAAAGAACTGTAAAAACAGCCAATCAGAATCCAGAAGCTGTACAAAACTCAGAGAAGAATTATCTTGTTTTGGACACTAATATAGTCATCATTAGAGTTACGTTCTTTTGGCCAATAAGTAACCACCTAGCAGCCACTTAAAATACCCTAGCAATCGCATAGCAATGCTATGAAAATGAATCACGGTTTTACTATAAATAAAGCCACGTTAACCACAGTTTTGGTACACTAACATTGCATTTACAGTAAAACTATGATTATACAAATGGCAATCATTACAACAAAAAAACATGCTTGCTACTTTTACTGTAATAAAACCATGGTTCATTTTCAGTTAATATACCAAATAAAAGATTGTTTTTAACACCATTTTACCGTAATTCAAACCATTCTGCCTTACTGTATATAGCCTACAAAAAAACAAAGTGCAAGCTCTTTTAATCAAAATGTTGTTTGATCAAAGTACATGTACATGAGACTATTATATGTGGGTCATTATTGGTTATTGTGCTTTATGTCACATGCATTGAACCGCCTATTTCACTTTTCCAAGTTTTCGGAAGTTAAACCTTCATCCCTCTGATTTAAACTATGTTTTAACGTGAGACTGGCCGTGGCCACTTGTAAGTTGTGCAAGACTTCTGATGTCATTAGCTTTGTATTAACAGTACTTTATTCTAACTTGATTTCATGAATCTGCGTTTTAATGACACAATTTTATTACTATTTATATGCAAAAAATGTGTGCAAACATTTGGTGTGCATATGCAAAAGTGCATATTGCATGCATGCAAAAGCTGCTGCTGTGTGTCAAACATATGTGAATCATATGCACGCCAAAAAATCAGTTTGAATAGCATGTAAAAAAAAATGTTCTATACTTTTAATGCTGGTTGTTATGCTTAGCGGAATGAATTAAGCGAATTAGGTGGCAAATATGCTTTTGACTGGCCCTTATATTATTTTATGCAAAGCATATGCTAAAAGTATAGCCACCAAATGGCGTACAATACTTGTTAGCCTGTGCTACCCCCCGTGTCCGCAGGATGGCAGTGTGGTGTCACTATCGTCGATCTGAACGCGTGTGATAGAAGCGTGGATTAAAGCGCATATCGCTTCTTCCTCGAGTTGCACGGCCTCCGTCCCGTCCGGAACAGACACAATGGTGCTCCCTCAAATTTCCGAGGTGGTGCACGTGCCATGATTTCCCTCGTAGAGCGACCGAGTGTGGCTGTTTGCGAGATGAGCAAATCTGAGCCGTGTGTTTCCAGGCTGCCTAATTAAAACTCTCGAGCGCAGCGTGTGCTGAATATGGGCCTACGTGCGCGGCGAACTTGGATCTGGGTGGTTGTGCATCACGAGATCTGTGAGCGTGTGGCTTCGTGATCTCCCAGGAGTCTCTGTAGAGCTCTGAGACCGCTGTAGAAACAGAGCGGAGATCACTGCAGGCTTCTGCCCCCAGGATCCAGCACCAGCCCCGCACAGCTGCCACTGAGAAGTGCCAGGAAATAGCACCCTGTGTAACACACATGCACACACACCAGGATAGCTGCCTCTAAATTGGCTTGACAACATTCAGAAGTATTTGTAGTTATTAAATAAATTAGGCAGTGCATTCTCACTAGTGAGCTATGTGCGCAGATCTTTTCTGTACTATTTAAATGCAGAAATTGGCGTGCATATGATACGCACTGGTTAGGTTTAGGAGTGGGGGGCAGGTACGTATCATATGCACGCCAGCAAAGTGCATAGGCCTACCATAATGTCATTTTCCGTGTATAAATAGCACGCAAGGTTCTAAAAGGAACTTTTGCAGTGATTTTATTTTAACTTTAAGACTGTTCCATATCACCTTGCATGTGAGTGATGTCTTGGAAATAAATATAGTTATGTTGCATATTTAATTTATGCAAATGGCTTTTGACGGTCATCAGAAAAATAAATATACTAAAATCTGTCTAATATCATGTCATATAATGTCATTCGACACACTGGAAATGAAAGATTGGGTTGTTTTGGATTGAATTCTGCACAGCTGTATAAATAATATTAGTATGTCAGTGTGCCACCGATCATAGTCAATATTCATACAAACTACAATGCAGCGTTCCTTTGATTTTCATTTTTCTGATCTGCTTCTTGTGTAAAATGCCACGTCCAAACCTCTTACAGCATAAAAAAAAATCTGTATTCGATTATGTATATTTGTAATATTAAGACAAATGTTTCATAAATGCCATAAATATCTTCATAGATTCAAAGCTCATCACATGAAGTATGCTTACTGTCATTTTTTTGCATTAAAAGCAATTTAAAGCACTAAACCATTACTGGTGCAAAAGACAAATAAAGTTCCTTTCACTCTATTGTCTTCTGCTTCAGATAAAAGAAGTATAAATTTCTTTGCTTCTCTAGAAACATACATATTCATATGACATTCATTTACATGCAAAAACCCACCAGGGAATTCATTAATAGTCTCTTTTGACAAATATGTCTCTTGAACAGTAAAACGTAAATCTACCTGGTCTCATGTTTTACATCTGAAACAGACACAATATCATTGCTTGTTTGAGAATGAATTAATTCACTTTAAGTCAAGTGTATTAAACTTGTGCATTGTGTACATACATTAAATAGCTGTTTAATTATTCTGTTCAGCCTCATAAAGCAAGTTATGCATGTACGCCAATAGAAAGCTGCTAAAGAGAACATGTCCATGCATGCACATGTGTGTTTTTCCATGCATGCAAATTAAATGTACTTTGTATAAGTCTAGTGTACTGAATTCATGCATTGTGTACAGATGTACATGAAACAGTTTGCTGCTTTTATATTCCATTCAGCCTCTTACTTACTAAGCTACTGTGTCAAATGTATGCATACATGTGAATAGAAAGTTGCACAACATTTCCGTTCATATACATTTTCTATGCATGCAAATGAAACACACTTTGTATAAGACTAGTGTACTAAGCCAAATATACATTAAATAGTTTGCTGCTCTTACATTCCATTGAGCCAAGGGATGTATGTCAAATGAACACATGCTGATAAAGTACACAATATTTTCAAGAATGCACAAGCATACTTTTGCACTGGTACATTTCAATGCATGCAGATTAAATACACATCGTATTTTGTGCTTTTCATAGTCCATTCCCCCTCATGTGCATAAGAAAAATGTGTTGAATAGATGCATGCATGCATGCCAACAGAAATAACACATCGTTGTGCATGCACATATATACGAAACACATGCATTTTGTACAGATATATATTCAGCCTTATACTCATAAGGCAAATGTGTGTCAAACCTGTGCATGCATGCATGCCAACAGAAAGCCGCAGAAGTGCACAACATTTCCATGCATGTGCGTCTGAGTCCTTGTTTGCCCATCAAATTCACCTGCCATGTTTGTGTCAGGTCCTCATGTCATATTATCATTGCATGTCCAGACTTGGCTTCGGGGAGTTGCAACGGTCACCTTACCGATCCCTGGCACAGGGAAGGGCAGCTGGGCACGAGTTGGCCTCCGCCACCCTATTGCTCCACAGGACGGAGGACCAGGGGCTGCAATTAGGAGGCCAAGGAGCCACTGTACAGCTCACCTGTCAGCCAGTGTCCCAACGAAGACGCCGCAGGGCCGGCTGACACTGGCAGAGCTGCCGCCCATGACAGGGCATCTCCATGCAGGAAAATCTCACTAACAATCCCCCCACACGAGCTGTCACTCAAACGCACCGCCGTGGCACGGCTGACCCCGTGGCCGACAGACTAGCAGACCCTTTGCTCAGACCAAACGGGTCACTAAGGTTTGCACGGCTTAGTCACCCTGACACAGAGTGACATTAACGACGACGGCCGTGGCGCGAGAGGGGGCAGAGTGGCTTCTCAATCACAAGGAGTTGATGATGAAACCATAAAAAAAGGCAGGAGACGATGAGGAGGAGGAGGAGGATTGACCCGAGCTTTTGGCCGCATGCAAAGAAATGTTGAAATGTCTCCATCTCAGGGAGGTTTTTTCCGCCGTTCACTGACAGCGTGTCAGGATATTCAGATGGCAGCTCAGACATGTGCTACCTGGAAGCCGGAGACAAAAAACTTGGCAAAAGTGTGTCAAAAACGTAGGAGTTTGGGACAGCTTGTAGAATTAACATTGTTGCATGCTGCGTGACAGCGCTGTGCTGTGGTGCAATCGGCAAGCAAATATTTCACAGAGCAAGTTTAGTCTGAAACGTCGTGAGCTTTAAAGAAAAAACAGAGGAAGAAGAGGAACGAAAAAGGGAAAACATAACAAAAGAATATGTCAGGGACGGAAACGCAGCTAATTGGATTGTTTTGACATGCGCGCGCTGGCCGCTTCAAATGTAGCGAGCGTAATGTGTCGTTTGATTTACTGACGTTTGTGCTAATCTATTTAATTTTCTTTTAAGGGGGAAAGCGTCCACATGAATGGAGCGGCATGTTTTAATGTTGATTATCTGAAGACGAGGACAGGGACGGCCCAGGATGCTGAAGGGGAATATCTTCAGGTTATAAGCATGAGATTTGTGTGCTTGACAGGACTGCACCCCTCGCTAACCCTCGCCGGCCCGTTACGCCGCTCACGGATGCAGCCCGCTTCTTTAAACGTGTACAGTACGCACTGCCATTAGATCAAGCATTGCTACATTTTTTACTGTCTGCTTAGTCAGTGGACTGTGAAAGCTGTCTTCTATCACAGTGAAAACAAATAGGTAATTTCAATCTTACATTTGAATTTTATGTATTATATTTATTGTAATGCATTTTAGAAAAAATTGGCATAATTGGCAGATATAAACTGAAAGTGTCTAGTGGCAGGCTAACTCTAACGCTTTTTGCTTAGTATAAATGTGTGATGGGAACACAAAACACTACTCTGTCTTTTTCTCTGGCAATAGCAAGTTTATATGCGAGTTAACATCTCGCAATGCTGATTTTATATTTATATTTAGAAAAAAGTCAGGAATAAACTTGAAATTGTAAGAAAACATTATGGGATAAAGAAAGTAAAGGTAAAAAGTTGCAATAGTCTCTCCCAAGTCATAGCTACTTTTCTTCTCAGGACTGCAATTAGGGCATTCATTAATTAGCCGGTTCGCAATTTTGAGTTTATATCTTGCAAATGTATCTTTATATTTAGTAAAAAGTCAGAATTGTGAGATTTAAACTTGGAAATGCAAAATTAGATAACAAGATTCAGTTACCTTTTGTAACTAGTTCTCGCAATTTGTAGCTACCTTTCTTCTTAGAACTGCAATTCACTTTTCTTTTTAGAATTGTGTGTTTAACTATATTTTACAATTCTGAGTTTACATCTCGCAAATGCACTGTTATTTTTCTATAGAAAAGTTCATACACATATAAACTCGGAACTGCACAAAAAAATGTTTGAGATAAAGAATTACGAGATAAAAAAAGATGCAATTACCTTTTTTATTGTTTAGCACAAAACATAAGCATAAAACACAAAACAAGTCACATTTTTTCTGCAATTGTGAGTAACTCAAAAAACTACCTTTCTGAGGTTAGGCTCATATCTCACAACTTTGAGATAACATCCCAACTAACATTATTAACATATGTAACTCCAGAATAGTAAGAAACAAGGGTAAGAATTTTGAGATAAAAAGTTGCAATTCCTTTATACTTTTTTTTTTAAATTCCACAGCAGAAACACAAGTTTATATTCCACAATTTGTACTTTCCTCAAAGAATTGCAAAGTTTATATCTGTCACTACAGACTTTTAGAGTCAGAATTGTGAGTTGTCATCTCAGAGCTGAACATTTTTTTATTCAGTGGTGGAAATAAGCTTCTGTACTGCACTGCTCATTGAATTAGCATTAAAATGACCAGAGATGTTATCGGCGGTGGAAGTTTACTGTTAGTCTGTCATTTGTTAAACATGAAGAGAGCTGCATAATTGACGTGTTATCTTGGGGGAAAAGCGAGTGTACTTAACCGCCCATTTTTGCTCCACAAACAGGTCCGTTACCGTATGCACACGGTGCATTTGACTATTTTTCACATATTCAGATGTAGATTAAATGTATAAAGATCCATGCAGTCATTCCCCCTGGCGAAGGAGGCTCATCTCAGCCCATTGTTCTCTATCAGTAGACGAGGCAGATTCCTGTAATTAGCTGTCAGCGCAGAGCCCCACAGCAGCTTAGCGCTGTCCGCTCAAATCAAACTAATGAAACACAATCCCCTCAAATGTCCTGGATACAGATTTGTGGCAATACCGCACGAGGAAGCAAAGGAGGGGTGAGTGTTGTGGGCTGGCGCGGGCGGGGGTCTACCTCATCTCCATCCAGAACTTCAAGACTCACAAACTGGGGTCGTTAATCCGTTAATTCGGCACATTTTTGACAGCCAATTAATAGGGGTATAGAGAGAGTGATCCGTGAGCAGGGGGTTGCAGGAGGCCGTTTGGGGTGATGGGGTAAAGGCCACTCTGGTGTCTGGACTCGTGTACCTCATATACGCATTTACTGATGCCATTTTATGTCTCTTTCGATCCACCTTGTTTTTAAAGTAGGAGCAGAAGTGTCTGTTTTAACTTGTCATTGGCTTCAGTTATTTTAAGATGGACAAAACTTATACCATTTGATATTGCAAACTTGTGTTTCGAATAAGGTGGTTCAACATTTACAGTCACAACTGTGCATAACATTCATTTAATTCCTATGCCAACAATGTTGAATAAAGCTATATTTTTGTAGATCACTGTAATGCACACCTGCTGCGAATAAAATACACAAAAAACTAAAACTAATTTAAGATCATGGTCACCCCACACATTCTTATTATGAAATGATTACACTGTATGAGATGACCATGATGTTAAATTACCTTCTTTTTTTATCACAACAGTGCATTTACAATGATCATGTCATAAGCAAGATAAATGATTGTCAGTGTGTGAACCTATTTATATATATATATATATATATATATATGTATGTACAATAAGATAAGATTTTTACACTGTATGAGATGACCATGATGTTAAATTAGCTTCTTTCTTCTTTTTTTTATCACAACAGTGTATTTACAGTGTATTATTATAAATAATTAACATTTAATTTCATGGTCATCTCACACATATCTTATCATATATAGACTTATATATAGATATAGATATAGATTCACACACTGACAAAAGTTCATCTTGCTTATGACATGATGCATTGTGCTATATATATATATATATAGATATATATAAACCTCCTTGGGTGTGCATAATTTTTCTAATAATTCAACAGCCTGTCCTCAATTATTTCCTACGTACATTTTCACACACTGACAATAGTTAATTTCGCTCTTAAGATGATGCACTATGCACTTTTTTATTTTTATATACATTTATATACCAACAGTTAGGGTTAGGGCTGACATCTTATTTTTACTGGTTTTACGTCACGTTAATGCGGAATTTACAACAAACAATGCAAATGTTGTAAATGCTGTTCAAAATGTTTTCCACTACAAAATCAAAATCGGACATCTTCCCAAGCATTATTAAAGTATCGTAAACACAATCATATACTGTAGAAACCTCTAGTTTGCTGATGCTTGATACTATCGTATCTCACACGAGACCGGTCATGAGCGCCTAAATGAGGCTCCAGGCTATATTTCTTTGGAGTAAAATATGTATTCAGATTAATGCATTTAACTATTTATTGAACTAATATCATACTGCGCTTGCTGCTCCAAATCATGCATGAAACACTACTAAACCGTGGTAAAAGGACTTGATTTTCTCCTGTCCTCTTAGTTTATATGTCCTCACTGTTATGGCTCCCTGAGGGCATCAAAAAACAACCGGCAACCAGAAAGCGCAGAAGAGCAGGGCAGCTCAGTCATCCGTGAGCGAACAGGCCGATCGGATACAGGACAGCAGGACACGGCCTACGGGCACAAACACTCAGAGATGAGCTCACACATTACACCTCACTTATATGATGCCTTGTATGAGTATATGCACTCTTTAATTACCAAAAACACCCAATCTCATCTGATCTCTTAATGAAAGATATGCTTCCCAGCCGTATATGCATGAGATTCAAATGAGATTCTCTTTTAGCTCTTTGATTGTTTGACAGACCCTGAGCTGGAGGTATAGAAATATGCAATAGGAGTGACTGCAGAGGACGTATTAATTTGATCTATTTAAAATGCATATGTCATGTTATGGTAATATATGCAGTTTATGTCATGGTACATCTCCCATGTCAGGATTGTTCCTCAGGTCAGACCAAAACAGTCTCACGATCAATTCGTACGTATTCGTATGAGGTGCCAAATTCATGATAATTCTTACTAATTTTGTACATTTTGTCTAAAAGCCCGCGAGGGGTAGGTTTAGGGGCGGGGTTAGGTTTGGGTCATTCATATGAATTAGCCACCTCGTAAAATATGTACGAATTGCCGTGAGATCAGGTTGTTCAGACACGTACAGATGTTACTTCAACAGGGAAAATGCAAGCTTATATTTAAAAAAATGAGTTTACACAGTGCAGTTTTCATACTAACAGAATAAACACTAATGCAACACTCTCAGGATTCAGAACGAAACTTCATAGGCGTTTGACTCTGAAGGGAGATGGTGAACTGAATTGACCGCTACAGACAGAGGGCATGATGGGACACGGCAATGCATCATTTCTCATGTGTCACTGTCAGGCATCATTCGAGCGCATGACCTCTAAACACAGATATCCACATCAAATTACTGTGTTTGTGTCAATCTAGCTGTCATTCTAACCTGTACATATTTTATTTTTTATTTTATTTTATTTTAAGCATTAGAACTGACATTAAACATCAACTGGCTGAATCATATTTATTTTAAGCATAATGTCAAACCAGCACATTGCTTTTTTTATTGATTATTTTATCAATATTAAACAATATTACAACACATTATTGTTAGTATTGTGTGTGTGTGTGTGTATATAAATATATATATATATATATGCAACATTAAGGTTCCCATTTTCGACTTTTTGAGATTTATGTACACACACACACACACACAAACATATATATTAGTGCTGTTAAACGATCCAAAATAAAAGTTAAAATATATGTGAGCATTGAATATATATATACAGTATGTATACGTACTGTATATGTAAAATATATATGTATATTTCTATCATTTAGAAATATATTTAATATATAAACATATTTTTTTTCCTAAATATACCCATGCATGTGTTTGTATTTAAATATACATAATTAATATACATAGTACACACACAGATACTACATAAAGAAAAAACATTTCTGAATGCGATTAATTGCGATGAATCATTTGACAGCACTAATATATATAGTGCTGTCAAATTATCCAAAATAAAAGTTAAAATATATGTGTGCGTACTTTTGAGTATATTTATGATATATATATATACATATATATATATATAAATTGAATGCGTAATAAGTTGAAGTATCTGCTAATTAAAAAAAAAAAACTTGACTTTCCAGTTGCTGATTGCAGCTTGTGTTCTAGTGGTTAACAGGTTTGCTGCCACCTGGACGCTGCAGGTAAAGTGGCTTTTTAGCTTCTCATTACCGTCATGATGTGGCTGTTTAACCGCGGATGCAGTCTGTCTGTCCACCTGCTTGTGAAGAAAACTGGCCGGCCCTGCTGCTCCCTAATGGCTGCAGATTAGAGTATTAGCATTACAGCACTCAGGACGGGCCCTTCTGGCTCTCAGCTCGCCTTCATTACACACACTGAGAGTCAGCCAAGGGCCCTAAATCATTTACCATACAGGGATTTCAGAACATGGGTAGAATTTAAGTTAAAGCACACCTGTTCACCTGTATTTAAAATAAAATGTGTACATATTTATGTGTGTGTGTGTATATATATATATATATATATATATATACATACACACACACACACACACACACACAAACACAAGTTATTATAGTTAACTAAAACTGACTAAAACCTAAAAGAATGTTACTAAATACAAGTGGAAATTTAAGAAAACTTAAGGAAAGAAGGTAAAAAATTCAGCTAATTGACATGTCATTTTATAACAAATAAATAACAAATAATATAACAAAAATATATAGATATATAAAAGACATAAATAGACTATAGACATAAATAACTACTTAAAATGAAAAATTTAAATGAAATGAATATGCAAAAATTAAAATGAAAATAAAAACAAATGTAAAATATTAATAAGAACCATAGCAGCTACTAAATATTACCAAAATAACACAAATGCATTTGTAAAATAAAATTAAAAATCAATAAAACTGAATACAATGCATCAAAAGCACAAGCTAAAAATAATATTTATTTTAATATTGTTTTTATTTTATTTAACAATAACAACAATAAATCGTATTGGATATTTAAGTCATAGTTAAAAAGCCAAATTAACTGAATTGATAAAAAATGATTAAATACGTATATGAAAATAAATAAATAAATAAATATATACTGTATATATAAATATACAAACATTCTTTGTAATCCTGTATTATTTAAGCTGTTTTGATCAAAGTCTGTTCAACGCAAGAAGTCAGCAAGGAGGCTCACTAGATTTTAAAACAGAGTTCATGTTCATATCAAAATGTCCTGTTAAAAATGTGTCTTATTTTAGTCTTGTGCTCTACAATAATTCTGTAAAGCATTCAGGCTTGCACACACAAGCATGTGTGATGAGCATCCTCTCACTGAGCTGTATGGAAGTATGCCTGTCTCTGTCTCCTGAAATTCCTTCTGGGTCAAAACTAATTGGTGCAGCTGCAGGAGAGGCTGGGGTCAGATAATGACCACGAGTGCTCGGAGCGCTCAGGCGTGAACGGGCCAGCACCACCGACCCGCACCATCACACGGACCGCCGAGACAAAGACAACAAGACCGAGGGAAAGAGGACAGATGGGAAGCAGGAAAAGAGCTTAGAAGGTCATTCTTTTACAAAATAACCCATCTAGATATCGTAAACAAGTACAAAGTCCCGTGAGATGCCGTCCGACACGCTCCGTTCTTAATGTAAATGCTTTTCATTGTCCCTCTCCAACTCCTTGCTTTGACTTTCCTACGGTTGGGGCCCTAAAGCTTAAGGGGCCCTCAGGAGCGGCTCTCCAAAAACATGTAAATCTCTGAAGCACCGCGGGAAGCATATGGATGAATATATGAATAAGAAAAAGCCCCGCCCTGACATTTGCAGTACAGGGCCGGATCCTTTTATGATATTAATAGAAACTTGAGCTTATCATAATGTTTCCTCAGGGTCTGTCGTGAGCTGAAGGGACAATACTACGGCTTTTTTAAGAAAGCATCTGGCACAGTTCATCTCGCAGAAGTAAGGTCTCTGTATTACAGCATGACCAGTAAAAAAAAAACAACTTTGCAAAAATGAAAGTAAAAAAAAAAAATCTTAATAATGATAATTCAATCATCAATTAATTTAAGTCATAGTAAAACTGCCACAAAATAAAGCAATTATTACTAAATAAAGTAAAATAAATGTACCATGATGACTTTTAAATTTTTTTTTTTCACTGAGCATCAAAAAGCTAACTTTTAATAATCATAATAATAATAATAATAATAATAATTCTTAAGTTTGATTATTGAATGTTTTAGTCATCGCTAAAGTACAACAGCGTTTTAGTGCCACCATAAAAAAAAATCTAAATTTATGAGATTAAAGTTGAAATACTACAAGAATAAAGTCAAAATATTACGAGAATAAAGTCAAAAAGTTTCAAGAATAACCCTCCCCCCTCACCTCAATTTGGCAACCCCAAGAAATATTAATGACTTTATTGTAGAAATATTTTGACTTCATTCTCGTAATATTTAATCTTTTTATTAAATATTTTGATTTTAATATCAAAAGACTTTATCCTATTTTTTTAAGGTGGCACTAAAACGCCATTGTATTAAAGAGATACAAATGAAATGAATTCATAAAAAAAAAAAGCTTTTGTAATGTACTATAATTATAAAACACTTTAATTAATTAAATTTAATTTACAAATTAATTTAACTGACATTCTTACCACAAAATCAACTGGCATGCTGGTCTATTGTTGTATGACTGATTTTATATTCACCTGCCCTCTCGTGGCTGTGACTGGTCACTTTACATGTCAATCAGATGACCCTTTCCTGTCTAAGTGGGCAGTTCAAGACCAGAAAAGGTTGGAAAATTTTATGCTGATGGTTTCGTATTTAAACTCCTGGATAAGTGTTGTTTCAAAGACAATGCATGCATTCCTATTTCAGGTGAGACTAGAGCAGCTCCAGTGCTCTCATTCCTCAAACATCCAGGCCTCTCGTCTCTGAGAAGCACACATGACAAGTCTGTGGCTAAAAGTAAATAAAAGCCCATGTGCATGCTGGAAAAGGTCAGAAGAGAGGCCTGGAAGCAGCTGAGCACTGCATACCTGCGAGGCCTACAGGAAGAGCAGGAGGAGAAGAGCATGAAGATCTGGCATTCAGCAGCGACTTTACACCAGCAGACATCAGAGGTGTCAACATCAGCACACACCACAAGAAACACTCTCTTTATCCGTCCCATATGTGCTCGCTTTTGGGCTCTTGCCAGACGTCAGCCGACGAGCCACAACTGGATTGTTTTCAGACAGAAAGAGAAAGAAGTGGAGATATGCATTTACAGTACAGTATGTTTTACAGGTTACTACTGCACTGGGAAGCGACTTGTGGAATTCTATTTCTGTTGTCTCTGTGGATATAGAGCAAGAGAAACTGTCATGTCATCCACAATTAGTCAACTTGTACACAACTAACAGAGCAAACACAAAGGCCATGGATGTGTTATCGAAGGAGAGTTAATACAATAATACATTTTAAAGAGTAAGGGCAATTAAACAGTCGCTGGCCACCTTTGATTTCAAATAGTATTAAAAAAAGTATTATGGAAGTCATACAATGGTACATGCACTTTAACAAGCTGTTTGGACTGAAATGTGTGTTGGGAGTGTGTTCATAACCACCTTAAAATGATAGAGATCCACAAGTATTTTTTCTAAATTAAAAGAATAAGTTGCCCCTTCTGAAATCAAGTCATTCTCAAATGCAATGCATGTCGTTGTGGCGTCACACAGACAGAGGCCACTCCCACAGTAGTTGATTGACAGCAGCGTGTCACACAGACTGAACCGGTGTGTTATCTCAGACCCGCCCTGAGTGAGCGTCATCAGACCGAGACGCAGAGACAAACAGGACTCCTGAGAGATTGAGGTGTTTT
>JAUMHI010000046.1:1129664-1143738 GCA_032359435.1 Enteromius unitaeniatus
AGGTGTTTTGTTGTTGAATGTATTAATGAACAGAGCAGTAGTGATTTACTCCTGACATCTGAGTGACTGAAGACGCAGAGGATTAAAGTTACGTTTGGTTCTGAAGGGAAAATGAGCCTTTTTTTACACTATCTTTGAGAAATTTTAAAGAAATCTATATTACAAACTTTCCATTTAGACCCTAAAGAATCATATTAGCTTGTGGAAAATTGCCTTTGTATGACCCCTTTAAATAAAACCGAAAATCACCAGAGGAGTTTTGTAAAATGAATGGGAGTTGCTGAGTAAATAAGGTAAAAATAAATGCATATTATAAGAAAATGAAAGTGTTTTTGAACTTGCATGTATGCCAACCTCTTAATGGGGACTCTTAAAACCAAAATATGAACCTTTCATAACACTTTAATATTTTTTTTTGCATGTGCTATGATTTTTGTTATTGCTTTGTTTCCAACTTTTGTATCTTATTTTCTCTGTTTTTATTGCTTTTATTTCTTTTGATTTTGGGCTGTGGGCTGTGGTTTTGGTGCGTCAAGAATTATCATATTAAGTATTTATTTTTAGGTTTGTATAAGTGTTCCTTAACTGGACTTATCAACTATTTATTGTGTTTATTATTTTACTTTATTATTGTATTTTCAACATGTGCTGAAGTTTTGGTGATTTGTATGTGTATTCCTTCAATTCAGGTCTATTTAGTTTGATTCTGTTCTATTTCATTTATATTTTTATTTTATTTTTTTCAGAAAATGATTTACAGCATATGAGTTTCAAAAGATGTAGTCATGTTTCATCATGAAAACTTTTAAAAAAATGAATTCAGTTAATTTGTGGCAGTTTCACTTTAACCTAATTATTTAATTGAAATTTATTGTCAGATATCCATTTGTAAATTGTTTCAAATTGTAACTCTTTTAATCAAATGTGTATTTAAAGTGACAGTTCACAACGACATGCACTTGAGAATGACTTGATTTTAGAAGGGGCAACTTGTTCTTTTAATTTCAGTCCAAACAGCTTGTTAAAGTTCATGTACCATTGTATGACCCCTTTATTTTAAGCAGTGTTTGTGAGCTTTTAACGCTCCAAAAGCGACACCTAGTGGTGAAGAATAAACTTGCATTTTCATTCAGACCAATGAAAAAAGACCAACAAGTAGGTGGCGATATGCTAGTTTATATTGACGTCAACATGAAACAGCTTGGGACTCGTTTCAGAAACAACTCCTTTTAATGAATCAGAGTCGACTCTTTCTTCTAACAGATAATAACTTATCGGTGCACTTTCAGATTCAAAACTTTGTGCACACTTCATGAAAGCTCATTTTCAAAAACCCATAATAGAGGCGCTTTAACATATTTAGGAACATTTTACAAGTTCTTGAACAACAGGTGCTCAAAGATGCTTGATTTTGTCCTTTTAAGTCGACTCGATGAAGTTAAACATCTAAGAGCGCATCCAGCAGGAGCTGATGGGAATCTCAGAGAGAGCGAATTTCAGATAATAACACACCAAACCGTCATATCCAGCGCTCGCTACAGGCTTTCAGTGTAATAACAAAGAGTACAACACGCACACTTCAACATCTCCGGCATAAACCACATGCTGACCCTGCTCCACTTCATATAATCAGCTCAAATTCGTTTTCTTTCAGGTAAGATTAGGAAGCTCTTTCCTCCGGCCTCGGGTGAGCCAGAAAGCCTTTTATGAGGAGGCTATTGCAGCGGGAAGTCGACAGAAATGACATACATCTTTTGCTTACTTCAAACAGCTCCGTTCTCCAGCATTTACCCAGGTAAACGAAAGGCACAATGCGTTTATTTCTACAAAAATGAACTCGAAAGGCAGCTCGGTGTCAGTCACAATTTAGCGAACGCTCTAGCATCTGATTGATCAAAGAGCAACGCTAGCTAGCCAGGCTTCCTGACACTTAACGCCTTCTCCCAACCTTTGATCCGGATAATTAAGAAGCCTTCTGAGGGGCAAAAGCTAAAAATATTCAACTGCAGCCAAAGACTCTCAACCTACATTGATGTCTGTCAGTAGGCCATAGGCTAGGCTGCATTTAATAGACAGAGACGTTGAGTATCCAACCCTGCTTGGTACGAAACACACTCGCCTGGGCTAAATAAGGTGGATATTGGTGGAAAAAAATGGGTTTTGAAGATGAAAGTCCAAATGGAGTCTTGAGAGAGAGCTGATGGAGTGTGTTGACCGCCTAAAAGTAGTCATGGGGAAACAAGCACGGCTATTAGTGTCACTGGTGGCCTTGAAATGGCCAAACAAAATTACGGTTTGGGCGAGGGGTGGTCGGATGCGGATGCACTCGCTGTTCCATTATTTGTTCAAGAGCTAGAGCAGTGCTTTATGGGAGTGTTTGTAGTGTGACTGTGAGCTAGGGAAGGTTTTAGGATAATAAAAGTTGGAAAGAAAGAAAAAGGGGCTCGTTTTAGCGCGTGTAATGTTGATGTATCAGTGTGAGAATCTATAACATGCGTTCGTGAGCAAGAGACGGCGATTGAGAGTCATACCTGGAGGAATCTGGCATTGAGCATCCCAAGCTGTGGAAAAATGGGAACATTGGGATTTGTATGTTCTTGCAACAAAAAAAAATGTTGCATTAGAATATACAGCTTTTTATTAGCCATCATTTAGTTATATAGTGCAAGAGAGAATTGAGTCACATGATCCTAACTAATTAACTTGATTATAAATACAACTGAGGACAAAACAAAGAAACAATGAAATAAATACATTTATGGTTCATCCAAGTTTAGGAAAAGTATTAAGACAACATTTGAAAACAAAGCACCAAAAAACAGCACAAGCTGAAATAAAATAAAATAAATTAAACAATTATTTTGTTCATTAATACTAAATAATAATGTTAAAACAAAGCACCGAAACACAGAATAATACCATAATGCAAAAAATGTAATAAAATAAAATAAATATTTACAATTAAGTTGATTAATCCAGTTAGGGAACAGACATTTCATATATAATTTATTTATTTATGGTACTGTATATCATTTTAATCTTTATAAAATTAATTAATAAATTGAGTAATTCAACAGAAACGGAATATTACATTAATAAATAAACCTTTAAAAAACATATAATACAAATATAATAAAGTAAAATCTAATAATACCAAAATAAATATAAAAATAAATATAATTGAGCTGATAGTTGATCTGGTTTAGCAACACAAACACACACAACATCATAAAGAATGGGAATATTACAGAGAGAAAGCTGCAGCATCAATACCTGGAGATATTCTCTGTTTGCTTTCACGTTCATTCTCAGTCGCTGATTGGCTGATGGTGGTGCCATGCTCTTCGCTAGAGACTATGGAAAGAGAGATATGTCAATACATCTATAGTACAGTATGATTAAACGTTTGCAATTTGTATGTTCTTGCAAAAAAATGATTGCATCAGAAAACAGTGTTTTTAATGGCCATCATGTACCTCAGTGGTGAACTGGACCACGATATCCAGCCAATCCTCAAGTGTGGGATCAGCTGAATTCTGAGATTGATGACTGGGCAGAAAGACACTGAAGGCCTTTGACCTTTGGCCTAATGACGGTCTTCCCTCAAGGCTTGGCTTGAGTCTGGCCCAGGAGCACACAAGCTCAGCAGAATCATCTCCTCTGGTGTCTGTGCTCTCAGCATATCCCTGTGTTCATGTAAATATACCTCAACAAACTACAGCTTATTTTCATTTTTTACCTTTAATCATGAAGATAACAAAATGAAATGAATATATTCAGAATATGTACTTACACCAAACCACTATATGGTGCATTCCTTTCCTCATGTAGCTTTTACACACTATAGGCCATAGTGACCCTTTTTATTAAAGCACAAGAAGAACTAATAATTAAAATAAATATATACATACATAAAATCAGGTTAAAGTGCCCCTACTATGGGTTATGAAGGGTTCATATTTTGGTTTTCCCCAACAACAGATTGACATGCATGCAGATTTGTTCAATTATTCATTTTTCTAAGCTTGATTGGTTGATTTCATTTAAAGCAGTGTTTGTGAGCTTTTAATGATTCAAAAGCAACACCTAGTGGTGAAGAATGAATTTGCATTTTCATTCAGACCAATGCGAAAAGATCAACAAGTGGGCGGGCAATATGACAATGGTTACTATTGACCTCACGTGAAACGGCTTGAGACGCGTTTCAATGATTCAAAGCCAACTCTTTCTTTTGAGAGACAATAACTTTATACAGGTGCAATTTCAAATGTAATACTTTTTAAGGATGCTTTCATTCACTTAGAGCTGTGTTACACACTGCATGAAAGACCATTTTCAGAAATCCATAATAGGGGCACTTTAAAGACAGAATGTTTTTAGGTTGCACTTTTACATTTTTTTTTCTTAGGGTATTTTGTACATTTTGATTACAAAATAAATAGTTTCATAATTTCATAATTCATAATCATAATTTCAATGGTATGAGATGACTGGATGCTTTCAACTGATTTCTTTTTGAATCATTGCCAACTTAATGGTCAAACTATTTCAAATATAGTGTATTAAACAAATCGTTAATAATATAGAATTTTATTAAATTAAAAGTTAATGTTTTTGTTGACATGTTTACGGTGTATATTTATTGTGTATATGCACATATATAATGTTATGTTTATGTATTAAATATATTTATAAACGATATAAATTATCTGAATATACACACATGCATCTAGATCATGTAAATATTAAAAAAATATATTCATGCATGTGTATTTATATATACATAATAAATATACACAGTACGCACACACCTATTATCTAAACCTAAACTTTCATTTTGTATGCTGATCAGTACTGATATATGTGTGCGTAAATATATATATATATATATAGTAAATTGCTAAAAAAAAAATCTAATAATTAATACATAATCAAAATAAAGATAAATAAATATTCCAGTAAAAAAAGTACTATACTTAAAACATATTTATTTTTATCAAGTATAGTTCAAATCGAACATATTTACTGACAGATAACATGAAACGTACTGATATAAAAATTATAATTAAATAAATATAATTAATTTGTCATACTACTCACATTTCTTAAGTCTAAAATGTGTTTTTATGTCCCTTTTCATTGCGATTTGAATACTTAAATGCAAATATTTAAATGCATAAGTACCCGAAGTACACTTGCAATACCAATAGCAGACTTGGATACCAGTTTAGTACACTAAAAGTACAAATGCAGGGCATTTTATTAAGTACATAAACGTGAAAATGTATTTGTAGCACACTTAGCATGATATAAATGCATTTCAAATACATATAGTATATTTATTTTTAATTAGGGTAGCTAAAATTCTAATTTACAGATCATGACAGATTTGTGTGTGAGTTGCTATAAGATGAATCAGGACTGTTGATCATCATCAAACTCACCGGATCCAGTGATGGATGTTTCCAGCTGCTGGGTTTCCTAAAGCCTCCCAGAAGCTGATGTTCAGGTTTGCAATCACACACGAGCGAAGCTCCTGCCTGAAGATCAATGGAGCGGCGTGACTCAGATTAAGGCCTTCTCTTAGAGCGTTTCTCCGGCGAGGCCTTTGAAGTGGCTCTTTCAGACGGGGGAAGCGCTATGCTGGAGGAGGTGATGAACGAGCTGATGAGAGCTAGGGTGGAGGAGACGAGCGTCAGCGACAGCTACTGGACGTCCGGTCAGGAGCAAGCGCTCGTAAATCACCTCACCGGAGCCGCTGACCTCCGGCCCGTACCAGAGGTGTGAGAGACATACTCATCTTCTGCTCTGTACTCAGGAAACATCAGGGAGTTATCTTCATCTTATTTCATTATTTACAAAATGCCACCCTCTGACTTCAAAAGTGATTTTGATGGCATGTGATTGTACTTAAATACAAGTTATTGCATATGATGAAGAACATTAGAATACAGACTATTACTTTAGGGTTTATGTTTGCAAGGATCATTTGGTAAATAAAGATTAGATTTGGTCACAGAGCACCAGTCCTCTCCAATTTCCTTCTGGAGATTCACACTTACATTCAACTGAAGGCAGATTCACAATGAGATAAAAAAATAGAGAAACAAATCAGGTCTGCTGACATAGGGAGTGAACTAAATAAAGCACTTTGTTCATTCATTTGCTAAAATTAAAATGTTAAAAATAGTCTGGCAAAAAATTATTAGATTTTTTTTAAATGCAAAATTACTTGCCTGACAATAAATATTTCATTCATAAATTACATGTTACTATTTTTATTTCAGGTTAAAATAAATAAATAAATAATAGTACAATAAAAAATAAAAGGAAAATTTTTTCACTTGCTTTAAATGAAAAATAACTTGCCTGATAAAAAAACAAATTACACTTTTTTTTAATTGAAAAAAACATTGTTATTAGCTATATTTACAAATAAACTAATAATAATAATAAAATATCATTATACTTAAAAAAATTAAAATAAAATACAATAATAAAAAAAAAAAAATTAAATTAAAAAGTATATTTTTAACTCAAAGTCATTTTAAACATACATTGTATTTTTTGCCCTTACAAATAAAATATATTTTTTAAAAGAATTGTCAAGTAGCTTTTACATATGATAGTTTATAGTTCCAAAAAACTAAAACTTGAATGAACATAAATTAAAAAAATAAAGGCTAAAGAAAAAAATAAATGCAACAGCAATGTAATATTACATATTACATATACAATAAAAAAAAATATGGATACACAAAACCCCAAGAAGATAAAAAAAACCTGAATATTTACATAAACACAATATAGATAGATGGAATCATTAACATTTAAATTAAAAATAAATGGCTTAATAAATAGATAAAAAGTGAACCTGAACTGGCTTACTGAAGAATCTATCTATATTATACAGTATAGAGTTAATAATATTTCACTATTTTACTGTCTTTTTGAACAAATAAACACATCCTTGGTGAGCAGAAGAGACTTCTTAAAAAAACATTTTAATGTGCTAATTACGTATAAAATGAAGAAGCTGTGACATGATTTGTACTGCGTGACCGAACCACAATAAACAAACAAACACAAGCGCTAAGGCCTGAAACGGGAAATACACATCTCCGAATGTGTATTCAAGTAAACAACTAAGCGAAGGCCTGACGAAAGCTGCATCCTCCTGGACCTGGACATCACGTCTGAGTCTGTGTCCTTGTGCAGATCTCCGCAGCTCATCCACCTTCTCTCCCATCAGCCCAGGAGACACGGGTGGAGGAGATAAAGAAGAAAAGAAAAAAAAAAACGTTTGGGGCAAAAAAGAGAGAAATAATTGGATTCCCAGCTTCCACCTCCTCCTCCTCCTCCCCCCACGTGTCGGACACCCCTAATTAACAACAGAGAGAGTCAGAGAAAGCCTGGAGAAAAAATCTGCTGTTTGGATTGAACAAAAAAAATGACCGGCAACATATTGTCTCCTTCACGTCCACGCGGGCTAATAACAGCTAGTGGCTGCTGCACGAGAACGAGAAGGCGTCAAAACCTGGCAAAGTCACTCATTCATAAAATCTCAATGTGTGACTATAGCTCTAATTACAACTCACGTCGGCCTCAATTAGACCACAGCTTTTCTCCCCGCGTTAACTCTTAATTAATGTATCGGCAGTTAATTACAGGTTTTGCGAGAGGGGCTCCGCAGACGGTCGCTGCTTTTCTCAGCGGGAGGTTCTTTACATGAGCTCCGTTCCAAAACCCGGCGAGCGGCCTACATAGACAGCTGCCTTCTGAGACAGCATTCGGACTGTAAGGGAACCTCGTAACATAAATGAGTGATTTGCTTTTTGCAAGTTATAGACGGTTTCAACTACAACAACATAAACAAACGTGGCCCTAACTTAGACATCCAAACAGAATCGATAAGGAGAGATTTCCCCGGTAACGGCTGTAGACAAAGCAGCTCTGAGCTTACAAACACTGCCTTATATGGAGGAGGAAATGAAAATGACATTTTCTAAAGACAGACTTCCTTTAGTAATACAGTCATATAAAACCCCCGGTTGGATGTTCATTCAACATAGCCTTTTGGAAAATCGGTCAGTTTCAGATCGGAGCAGGTCGCCACAAATAAATAAATGTTTGAGAAACACATCCCACAGCACAATAACCTGAGACTTCATTACTCATTATTAGCTGTGTTTGTAGCCCCGCGACACTAACCAGACAGCTAAACAAACACATACTGGAAGGTAACTTAGGGCCTGGCGCGTGCACCCGATGTGTGTGAATTTTTACTATGTATATAAATACACATGCATGCATATATTTAGGATTTAATAAAAATATGCTGTTTATATGTTATAAATATTCATATTTAATGTAAATTATATGAATATTGTCTGTTTTTATTTTTAATACACACAAATATATTATTTAAACAAAACTTTTATTTTGCCCAATTAATTGTTTGACAGCACTAATATATATATATATACTTTTTATATAGAAAGGGATATTTGAAAATTTAAACAGGAGAATGTTGCAAAATTGCTTTTAACATTGATTTTATATAATGCTTACATATAGACTAAAATCTTTTTATTCACATTTAAATATTATTTTAAAACTTGCAAATAGTTGATTATTCTAGTTTAACATATTTTTTAAAAATATTTTTCTTTACAGAATTAAATAAAATTATACTATAATAAACTAAACTTAATAATTTCCTGTCTGTCTAAAAACAAACAAATAAAATCACTTTTGTTACAAAAACACTACAAACATGCATGTAAAAATCTGTATTTTTACTCCAATTTCAATAATAATACTAAAATCCTTATATTCCATCTATATTCCTCGGCACAAAAAAAAAAAATGTTAATAAAAACTTAATCTGTCTATTAAAATAAAAAGATAAATAAAATAAAATACATTTGTTTTCAGATTTAAATAATATTTTAATCTTATTAAATCTTTTAAAATCTGATTTGATAGTGATTTGAAGTTTGATATTTTATCATGCAAATATCTGCATTTCTTAGTACAGAATGAAATAACAGTAGCCTGTACTATAATAAATACTCACTGTTAGTCTGAATGGAAAAAAAAACCTTTTGAAACTTGAAACGGCCTGAAAACTGCTTTCACTCATGTTTAAATAATATTTAAATCTGATTAAAAAATATTTTGGTCAGTATGATAACAAATCAGATAATATTTAATTATTAACTCTTAGTATAGAATAAAATGCAATTATACTATATAAAAACATTCCTCGCTTTTTTGGAGGCATTTTTCCTGACCCTTACCACAATGCATTCTGGGATTGCCTTGTCAGCAGCACATGTAGCTCATAATCAAAGCATCTTAACACATCATCACAGGTGCATTCTACACAGACAGCTCACTAGATTCAACCCAATCCTAATTTTCCTAATTCAACAGGGCCTTTCCTGTTTACTCTGGCACATTTGGTGTCTCTCTAAGGCTGTCTCTCCATTGTCTTTCCCAGTTCTCTGAAGCGTCGACGTGGACCAGGCACCATTTTACAGCTCTAGGAGAAGCGAGCGAGGTCGAGAACAAGAGATCGAGAGAAACGCAAAAGACATCGACGAGAGAAAGAGGTGGGAGATGGAAACGGGCAAAAGAGGAGAACAAAGCGAGTGTGAAAGAGAGCAAGAGTGAGAGAGGAGGTGCGAGGGAGACGTTTGTAAGTGTGTTCGCGTCGAGGAAAAGGGAGAGATAGAGAGTGACATCCAGAAAACCGAGGGGAAACTCAAGAGAAGAATGAGCGCGCTTCCTCCCGCACGCCTTCCCATGTGTTAATTACACATGTAAGGCCTATTATAACCCTGCAAGGACACCTGCTGACTGGGAAAATGAAGGCGGCCGACTGGAGCGGCTCTCGAGCACCAGACTCTCACACAGGCCTGGCCTCATGGTGGGGATGGGGGGGATATAAGGGGGGGCCAATCAGCCAATCACAAAATTGTTGATATTCAGTTGAGCTTCCTATATTTTCCTTTTCCCGCTTTCTTCCCGCAAAGCAGTATCCACACCCGCCCACACCCACAAACCTGCTAATAACGTATGTAATTTTTCCGCATCAGGGAGCCGCTACCAATTTGCGCGGAATTTAAATCTTTTTGAATGAACTCCTGCGCTGTTCAATTTTATTTTCGATTTGGCGATCACAGCACTGTACGCATTTTTGGGAAAAATTTCCCGAGATTCCAGAGATTGACAATTTTTTTTTTATTGTGTAATTTTTTTCTGTGTAACATAACACATTTTTATAATATTTTCACAATTTGTGTAGTATTTGGGGATTTTTTATTTGACCTATTTTTATATATATATATATATATATATATATAATTCGGCTTATTAAGATTTTATGTAAAATCGACTTTAATGCCATCTACTGGAAATCGAACACTTTTCATTAATAAGGTTGACTGTCAATAATTAAATAACAAATACTGTTACAAATGTTACAAGTCGTACAAGTGTACAAACAGTTAACATTGTTAGTTTAAGTTTAACCTGTCCTCCAACTAATATGTCATATAGGTTGTTTGTACAAATATGTTGATGTTTATAAATAATATAAATATGTATGTGAATAAGACGGGATCATCCAATCATGGAACCCAAAGAACGCATAATGTTTGTAACAGGTAGGTTTAGGAGTGGGGTTGTGTGGACAAATTAATTGGCGTGTTTCCAATAAAAACAACAAAAACAAAGCTAGGCAGTGTCTGTGTAAGTGTTTGAACACAATGATTATTGGTGGAATGGGCTGTGAGGTAAGGGGCACCAGGTAAAATCTCGCCTTGGTCAGCAAATTGGCCAGGGCTGGTCCTGCCTGCTGCATGTTCACAGGCCGCGGTAACGAACTCTGGATGTGCGCTGAACATGGTTAACATGAAAATGTGGTTTCGTGTAACTACCTCGATCAGTGCCTGGTGTTTCATTTAAGGCGTGGGACTGTTGCTAAAAGTGCGAGCGGACTTGAGACGAGACGAGATTGAGTGAAAGGCAGACAGCTGCGAGGAAGAGTGACATTAGGAGTCTAAACGAGCGAAGAACAGCAAGCTGCTTTACTGGAAATGATGCATATATGCCCACTATAGAATCGTTTTTAAACCTGAATGGTGTTATGTCATTGTTCAGACTTATGTTTAGACTTGCACCTACTGCTGATGATTAAACAGGTGGGAAAAAATCCCATAGACATGCATTGAAGAAGTGATTGAAGCCATAGAGATCAATGCAACTCTAAATAACGAGGCGAATACGGTAAACTGTTTTCACTACAAAAAAGTGTGTTCATAATTACGATAATACATTAAAATAGCATGTTAAGAAAGAAATGTCCAATATCAAGCAGCAAAACTGTTTTGTACAGCTAAAAATAGCTCGATGCAGGAGATAGGAAGCTAGACCCTTAGAAATTACAAATAATTTGAATGAGCACCATATTTATAATAATTAAACATGAAAAAAAACCTAAATACTCAACCAAAAATCATGTTGATAAGTTAATAAAATAAACAAAAGAATAATATTTGAAATAAAATATCAAATGAAATCCCTCTTTTTTGCATATCAGTTAAAACAGCTTGTGGTGTCCATAGACATGATGGTTGCACTTTATTTTACAGTCCTGTCCCTCATGTACACAAGTATACTTTTATTACTTATACAATATTAACTCTACCCCATGTAGCTACCTTATATATTGAAGTACCTTGAATCCCACGTGTTACTGAATGTAGTGATCACATGTGGTCTGTATACCATAATATTAATAAATTGACACCTTCACTGTATTTTTTAAGGGTTTACAAACAGTTGCAGCATCAGTCATAAACAGTCAAATGAAAGGATGTGCTGTCAGTGAAGTGCACTTACAGAATGAAGACGATCCGATCAGCTTCCCACACAGCAGGGCATGCTGGGATAGCACTCTGCCTACATCCTGCCCCAGGTCACGTCTTCATAAATATTAATGACTTGACTTCACAGCTCGCTCTGCATCTACAGCAATCAGAGGATGTAATTCGTCAATTCGGTTTTTTAAGACTTGATCATGTGACTTTTTATTTTTAAAGACATGCATTGTTATGGATGAACAATAAGAGCGATGAGCTTGATTATCACAGATCAAAGGCAGCCGCCGACTCTTAATAGCGAACCTTCAAGGACAAACAAAGCCTGAAATAAGAGCGTGAGGGTTTAACTCCATGTCTTTGTTTTGAAACAGCACAAGGCCATCTGAAAGCTCAGCGTGATTGTGGGGTGATCTCGTACTGTATTCTCCTGAGCTTCATAATGTCTGTTAATCTACACAGCTGCAGGCTGAGCAATTGACCTCCTTTTCTGTTCGACGGCAGAAAACGCTGCACATTCCATCACTCGCTAAAGCTTTGATGAGTGTGAGTACAGTTTTATCCGAGTACACAAGAAGCTAACATCAGATCTGATGCATGTAACCATAAGTTTGAGGCCAATAGCAATCATGCATGGCCATCAAATGCTGAAGCAAACCTGCATGCTTTTACTTTATTTTCTTTTATTTTTTCATGCTGCATCATCTTGTGAACCTGGCAGTTAGTATCTAACAAGGACAAAAAATAATTATATTACTAATAAAATAATTAACATTAAGCTAAAAGTAAATGATGTCAAATAATTAAGGCAAGACACTGCAGGAGAATAGGGGGGGAAATAACTAAAAGTTATGGCTTTATTTACTCAGCTGATTGATTACATTCAAAATAGCAATTTTTTTGTATTGCAATTTTCTAATATGTTAGGTTTAGATATGCAAATGAGTCATTATATAATGAAAATATGCGCTAATTTGCATAATTGACTAGTACAAAAATCGAAACACTGGAATATCATGAAAGTAATAATAATACAATATTAAAAATACAGAATAAAATAATATTAATAATCCCAATATTGTGGTAGTATTTATGATTAAATATTGTTGTCATGTTAAACAAATAAACAAATCCTTTTTACACAAACCCTTGTTTACTTTTCTTAAACATGCACAAATGCATTAGTTAAACATCAGCTTATAACGGTATACGAGCTACTTTTAGTGTGTCGAATGTGTTGATTATTTGTAATGTGTAGCTTGATGTTACTGCTGCATGAGCTGCAAAAGTACTGGTACAGGTTCGGAGCTCAGTAAATAATGGCCCGGCGTTCGTTTTTGTCTGAATGCTTCCTCTCGAATGCATTCGCATCGCAATTAAACTGCACTTAGTTTGCGGACAGAGGTTGTTCTGGTGTGGCCAGCGGTTCACGAGCAGGGCAGATCTCGGCCAGGAGAGAGACAGTCTGCAAGATTGGCCGGTTCCTGTCGCGCTCGCTCGATTAGTGCTGTCAGCCCCACAGCCAAGCTGTTTCTAATGAGACGTGCAGACAGAGAGATGTCGCGTCCACGGGTGGCCCTCTCACTCGAAAATGAGACTGGTCGACACGTACGGGTGACAGGGAAGGTGGGAAAGGTGACAGTGGAAGGGGGTGGATGTCACGGGGGGCGGAAGGGCGAGACGGGTCAGCCCAGGGCTGCCAGAAACATGAGATGAGTGACAGGTGAAGGCGGGTGAGGAGATGTCAGGGAGCCCTGGAGCCTGCCATTCCAGAGACATGAGTGGATAATTACATGGTCAGTGATGTTGCTCGGCCTCTCCAGCCTCTTCATTCCCCGGCTCCTGCCTGCTCCAGACCTGGGTGAAAGAGAATGACATTGATTATTGACCATTATAATGCAACTTAACCTGTAAACACAAAGCCTGGCTGTGGCTGGTCATGGGTTCGATTCCCAAGAATGCACGAGAACTTGAATGCAATGTACGTTGCATGCCTTCTGGGGGCAGTTGGCCAAGAATGTTTACAATACAGACAAGGTTTGAGAAGATTATATATATATAATATTTTCCTTCAAATGTTTATCCTAACTTATTCTCATGTCATATATATAACGTTCTGTGACTTTCTGCAAAACAAAAGCCTAAGCTTCAAAACACTTTTTTCTTACTGGTGAAAATTAGATGCT
>JAUMHI010000046.1:1143838-1180643 GCA_032359435.1 Enteromius unitaeniatus
CAGACACACTCTCTCTGTTTAAATCTAGATTAAAGACACATCTTTTTAGCCAAGCATTCGAATAAGGCATCTCAACTATCTTTATCTCACATCTATACCATATGTACATGTACAAACTACTACTACAAATACTGTAAAAAATTACTTTGGTGTAAAGCTGCTTTGCAATGATATGTATCATGAAAAGCGGTATACAAATAAATTTGAATTGAATTGAATTGAATTTTGACTATAGTCTCACCTGCACGTAGTGATGTGACGTTCTGCACCGAAGCTTCGAAGCTCCATTTTCCTTTACAACCACGTGACTGCTTCATAATCTGATTCAAAAATAGCGCGAAACCTTTGCACAGTGTTGAACAAATCCTGTTCCATAATACTTCTGTATTCTGTGTAATTTCTTCTATTACTCACAAAATAAAATGTCAATTCCCCAGTTCACAAGCACTTCACAATTCTACAATAATGTTCTTTTCTTTTTATTATATATACATGAGCCTTACCTATAAACTCATAGGTGAAGGACTAAGGTTTTTGTGTGTGTGTGTGTGTGAATAAGGCTGCATGTGTTGATCATGGCAGATTTATATATATATATATAAAAGTTTAGTTGGTCCCATTTATTCATTCTTTCATAAATTCATTAATAGGCTATTGTGTACTACATACACACAGAAAAACAGTTTTCAGAGCACAAAGCATTTTATTAAATTAAACAATACAAAATATAATAAGAATGCCTAATAATAATAATAATAAAAATGGTTCCACTGAAACATGCAACTCCTTCTCCTTTTGACCACAAGATGTCATTAGTGTGCACAGTGATAGAAAGCTTTGAGTAATTAACCTTTTTACCATACATTTGAAGGGAAACCTTTGGTGCTTACTGCTTTGGAAAGCTTTATTTCACCATCACTACCTGCAGGTGACACGAATGCAGAGAACAAAAATCCATTTGCAGTTTGCTCATTTAATTAAATTCAAGCAAACAAAAATCCAGGGCAGAAGCCATTGGAGCAGTACACAGAATAGCATAGACAACAATACAGCAACTTAATACAAACTAAACAGAGTAAATATAGAGAAGTGCTTAATGGATAATGACGAGCAGATGGAACAATGACCATTAGGGGTGAACTAAGGATTTGGGAAATGCAGTCTGTATAGGGAATGACAGCCACCACTTATGACAGCAGGTTGTGTTCCTTTGCAGGAGAAATCATTTAGTATCACAAGGGTGTCGGAGTATTATTTTTTATAGTGGAGAAAACACTGTTTTATTTTGTCAGATTTCATACTGTAGCACATTGTTCTTTATTCTGAAGAAAAGTGCCTTTCTTAAAACAAAAAATGTGATCAAGGCATTAGGCACATAATTCTTTCTATTTATTATATCTTCAGACAATAAAATCATAAAATAAACAAATAAAACCAAGTGCTATGCTTGTCAATAAATTCCTAAACATTACTGCACAAACTCTGACTTTCTTCTGATATTTAACCCTGCAAAAATCTGAATAAAACAAAGTAAATCTAAAGAACAGTTTTTCAAAGTCAAGAACCCTGATGTGTCATGTGTTGTGTGTAGGTCTGTATTGGTGGCAAAGGTGTAACAATGGGGAGGAATGTGTATGGTGCTGACGGTGAATATGAGGAAGAGAATCTTTTAGTATCTTGAGCATCATATATGATGTTCATGATGTTTCTTTTCAATCTGGTTACAATAGCTGTGTCTTGAAATAGCCTTAATTCAGCTGCTATCTGGTTTCCAAAAGTAGTAAATGCATCTGGTGTTGGGTCGACCTCAACTTTAGTGCTTGCACTTTTCCTGGCAGTTGACGGAGAATCTCTTTAACTGGAAAGGACTGGACATAGTGCACAGCTTTAACAGCTGATGTAATTCGCTCGTAAATCCATGCACTACTGTTTTACACCAGCATTTTCTACCACAAGATGGCCATCGATTGTGATTCTCCATGCAAAATGGCTGCCGCGCTTGAATTTTCGCACAAGATGGCTGCCCTTCACAATTCTCTGCATCAACCTTCAGCCCAAAAGGAAGCCAGGCCACAGTCTGTTCAGTACTGTTCTGTTCAGTCCGGACCCGACCCCGGAGAATGCCCCAGTGGCTACACAAACCAGGTCATTGAACCCTCATCCTGCCTGAACCAGCCATGGAGGCCACCTTGGAACTTTTGCCTTGCCCTGAGCCCGCCATGGAGGCCTTTGAGCATTTGTCCTGGCCTGAGCTGGCCAAGGAGACCATTCAATCACTCAAAGCCATCAAACTGTCACCTGGACCTGCCCAGGCTGTTGGGACCACTCACTCCGAACCGGATGCAGGTATGAACTCGGCCTTAAAGGCCACCACTAACCTGTCTATGCTCTTCTGTACAGTACAGTCTCCAATTGCACCCTGGTGGGCTTCTCCTCTGTCTGCTGCGCCCAGGTGGGTGTCTTCCCAATCTGATCCGCCCTGGAGGGCGTCTCCTCCGCCTGATCTGCCCCGATGGGCTGCTACGCCATCTACACCACCCTGGAGGGTTTCTTCGCTGACTTCACTGTCTCCTTGTTGCCTGGTATACCCAGGTGGGTTGCTCCGCCTTCTGCCCCACCCTGGTGGCCGTCTTCGCCGCCTGCGTCACTGGGCTTCTCCCTGCTGCTCAAAAAACCCTCATTAAACAGTTCACTCATAGATAACTATAGACCGATCTCCCTCCTTCCATTTATAGCAAAAACACTTGAACGAGTCGTTTCTAACCAAGTATCGCTATTTCTCACACAGAACAGTTTACTGGATGCTAACCAATCAGGGTTCAGGAGTGGCCACTCAACTGAAACTGCATTATTGTCAGTCATCGAAGCCCTGCAGGTCACAAAAACCAACTCCAGATCATCAGTACTCATTCTGCTAGATCTTTCTGCTGCTTTTGACACAAGAAAAAAGAAAGGATGTGATATTCAGGTAACTACAGTAATTATCAAAGTGGGAAGTAATGCCTTCTGGGGGCAGTTGGCCAAGAATGTTCACAATACAGACAAGGTTTGAGAAGAATATATATATATAAAATATCATATGTCATATGCTCATATGCTCATGTCATATGTAACGTTCTGTGACTTTCTGCAAAACAAAAGCCTAAGCTTCAAAACACTTTTTTCTTACTGGTGAAAATTAGATGCTCAAATCAGTTTCTCTCAGGTACATTGCAGTGTAAGCTTCACAGTGAACATTACAACATCGTGCTCGTCAAAAATCTTAGGTATTTTGAGCAGTAAGATAAATATGTGATGTATAAAATTAAGTAGCCTGTATAAAATTGCAAAATAAATCAGTACTTTTTTACTTAAGTACATAAAAAACAAGTACTTTTGTATTTTCACTCGAGTAAAATTGAAAAAGGAGTAATTTTACTTTTACTGGAGTAATATTTTACAATATGTATCTGTACTTTTACTCAAGTACTTGATTTGTGTACTTCGTCCACCTCTGCTGTGAGGTTTCTTGAAGCATCTTGGAGACGTTGTTCTCCACAGTTCTTCTGGATTTGGTCTGTCTCAGTTTGTTCATTCCAGACAGACCGGATCAGATCTCTGTGTGAAGCACTGCCTGTTGTCAGACAAAAATATCATTGGTTTATTAAAATGAATGGCAAAATTATTATACTAACTGTTGAAAATATTTGTGGTGTAAGACTATATAACATACTGTATATAATAATGTAGTCCAAAAGCACTTTAGTTTTATCCAAAACAGATAAATGTGAATTTGCCAACATCTACTCTTATTGTTGTACATATTGCAGCAGTTCAGACAAGGCGTAAAAATAATTATATTCTGTCATGTCTAAAAATAATGCAGCAACTACACTAAACCTAAACCTAAAAAAGGTCACTGAATGGTTGTGAGCTGTTTTCTAGAGCGTTGTGATTCATTTTTCACAGGAGAGATACTGGAGTGCATCACATCACTAGCGCAGACAGTGTATCAGGTGCGCTACTGAGCAAGTTTACTACATCAGAAAAGCCTTAGATACGGAGCATCAAAATGTATTCATCTACAAATCATGTACTATGGCAAAAGATTTACAGGTAATCTGCCCGATAATAATAGTTTGTGCGAACAGGAACAAAAGTTGTTTTTCCTATGTTGGCAAATGAACATCACACAGGGTGATCTCAGACTCAGCGGTAAACCAGACTAACTCACACTTCACACTTTAGTGCGAATGATAGATCGAAATATCAGCAAGACTGATTTTCACCTGACCAAACTGCTACAGACAGACATATCTACAGAGTAGAACATCACACAGACTAGGCTTTAAATTGATCAAAAGTGACAGTAAAAGACATCTATGATGTTGCAAAACATTTCCATTTCAAATAAATGGGGTATTAAAAACTTTCTGTTATTCTATCAAAGAATCCTGAAAATAGAGGATTGTTGTTTCTACAACAGAAAATGAATCATGGCAGCACAACCTTTTACAGCATAAGAGATGATTCTTGAGCAGCAAATCAGTATATTAGAATCATGTGACACTGAAGACTGAAGTAAGCCATACAGAAAATAGTTTGAACTTTAACATACCAAAACATATGTTTCAGTGGCAAGAAAATACATTTTCAATCTAAGAGTAGCCTACATTTATGTCTTGAACATTTTAGTAAATGTATTTTTTAAAATGAGTAAAGTTTATATGATAATCTATATTTTTGCTGATGAAAATGAAGGTTTGTATCACAAGTAACAGGTTACATTTCCAAATGTATTCAAACAGAAAACAGCTATTTTAAATTGTAATATTTCAAAATGTTAGTATATTTTTGATCAAATAAATGCAGCCTTGCTGAGCATAAGAGACTTCTTTCAAGAACATTGAACACTCTAAAGATTTCAGCACTGGTCCAAAAAAAACAGTTGCACATACTAAACCACAGACAACATCATTTTTCATGTTCTGAGCACATTCACTACTGGATGTGTTTGTGTGGTTACTCTGAGCCTGTCACACTTGTGCAGATCACAAAGATCTCTCTCATCCTCACATGTTCGTTTCATCTTGAGAGAATGATCTCTTTCTTGCCGGCGACATTCCTGTCCTTCAAGGCGCTCCCGTTCCATCTGCCCTCAAGACTCATGGGATTTCTCTGGGAGCTCGGCGGTCCCGTTCCCTCGCCTTTCATGTCCAACAGGATATAAGACAGGAATCTCAGATAGTGCTGCTATGGATGAGAGGAGCACATGCTACAGGAAGCCCATACAGAGACAAGCGTGTGTTCCTCCTTTAGCAGCATGTCAGATGGTAAACCACCAACATGTGCTGAAGATCAGATTCATGTTTACTGCACGGGACATTTTGTTTCAAGCTGATGCTAAACTAAGAACTATACTCAAAGAACTCTGGTCGCTCACCTGCACACAAACTCGTCATATAGTAGTTTCAACATGGGTGGAGTTTCTATTTGCAAAACACAAAGTTACTAATTGGTCACAAAATCACAAATGAACAAGCAAGTGACAAAGATCTGTAAAATTGGATCTTGCCATCAAATTTACCATAATAAGTGTTTTAAAATGAAATTAAATAAGTGACACAAGCATGTGGGATATTTCTCATATTAAACCAATGTAAGCAATGCAGTAATAAAGTAGAAAATCTAAGTTTGGTGTCTACTGTTTGGTTGAGTATTCTAAATTTATACTCCACTTTTATGATGGATAAATGGCAGAACTATACACAACATTTGACTAATAAATTTGACTAATAAAAAAGCTGAAATTGGAAAAAAAGGTAACAATGGACAAATGTAAAAAATATGCAATTAAAAAAAAATAACTATATATAACCGATAAATAGCACTTAAAAATAAAAGAAAACAAAAAAATAAAAACAAAACAAATAATTATTATATTGTACATTGAAATATGCATTTTACACATAACTTGGAATAAACAGGAACAGGATGTCTATTCTGCACTGACAAGGGTGAAATATTTTAGAAATGTATTTTTTATAATAAAAATAATGCAAAATACAGTTTTAATGACTGATTGGATAATGTTGGGCTCCACCTGTAGCTATTTTTCTCAAGATGTATTTGTAGCGTTTTTAATTATTATTTTTTTTAGCATTGATTGCGTTGAAAGTCTTTCTACTTCATCACAAATCCCCCTTTTTTAACATTTCTTTTTACAAGATTTCTTCCACAGAATTGTCACGACAACAGGGAGAATCAAATAAGGACGTGACAGAAATGTCGGACAAAATAAATAGCGGAAGCATGAATACGGTACATTAACAAATCAATGCAGAGTCAATGCATGGACGGCTAAGTACTCCTAGAAACCTTTCCTTTTGACTCTGCTCCTTTGGAAATCATTATTCATATATTTTATTGTAACACATTGGTAAGTAAAAAAATAAATAAATAAATAAACACCATCCTGGAAAAAGCCCCTCCATGGCAGGCGCTGTGAGCTTTGATAAAAGAAGAGAAACTCTGGCTCTTGAAAGCTTGAAGAGTCAGTTTTCGCCAGTCGAACAGAAGAGCCCTTCAGCATTCGCTCCTGCATGGTGGGCCCGAATCAATACACATTAACAGGTTAAAAGAAATGAGAGAGAGGGGCTGCGTTTACGCACCACATCTCAATAATATCGACAGTACTGTGGTATTATATTTGTAAGAGAGAGGCAGAGAAAGACCTTGAGAGCTGCGCTATTGTATTGATGGGCTTTTGCTCTTTGCCAAAGAGGAAGCCCTTTTCCGGTCTGCTCTTTAATCTGAAGCAGGTCTGATGGGACTCAAGAATTCAGAGTGCAGCAGAAAAAAGCAAGCCCCGCTTTCACGTTGTAATGACAAATAGAGTGAAAACATGAGCGGAAGAGCGGAGGAGAAAGAGCTGGAATGATAACAACCCCAAAACCCCAAAACAAACAAAGCTGAAAGAAGCATCAGTATTGTTCATCTGGCGCTCGCTCATGAGTTCTACTGTGCATTACGGATTCAGACAAATGCTCGTAAGAGCAGGACAAGATGTTGCTAAAAGCAGAACGTTAATATGGACAATATTGCTCTGGCGCTGCAGGTTCTTCTGGCAACAAATAAGTTGCTCTTTTAAAAAAAAAAAATACATGGGCTGAAGACAAAGTAGTTAATGAGTCTGAACATTGCATGTTATAGTGTTCATAGTGATGTGGTGAAGCCTCTAGTAGTAAGTGTAAATCACAGAAAAATATTTACAATTATATTTACAATCACAGAGATCTGGGTGGGTGGGAAACACCTAGACAATTTCCTCACTCTTTACTTTTTTTTTTTTTGCTGTATTTTAATAACTTGATTTAAGTGCAGCATATGACACAGTAAATCATAAAAAACTCAATCATGCTGGGTTTCAGGGGCCTGTACTGGAGTGGTGTGTCTTGTACCTCAAGGAGAGAACTTTGTCTGTGAATGTAAGGAAATGTTTGTCGTTTTCTGTTCAAATCTCTAATGGTATTCCACAAGGCTCCATTTTGGGTCCTTTTCTTTTTGGTTTATAAATGCTTCCTCTAGGTCAAATTATTCAGAGACACAACTTCTTACTGTTAAAAATAGCAGCTGTTCTGTGTGAAGTTTGTTTGATTGTCTGAATGACACAATGGCATTTTTGCATTTACAACTAAACAACGATAACGGAAATAATCACTGTCAATCAGCTTGATCTCCTCTCTTCTAATGTGTATGACTTTGTCAAAAACCTTGATGTTATTTTTGATCCCACACAGTGTTTTGATGAGCAGATCAGTATTGTTGCAACTGAAAAGCAGGCTCAAGATGATGCTTTCTAAGAAGGACCTCGAAATGGTTATTAATGCTTTCAGAAAATCAAGGTAGGACTACTGTACTTGTTTATTCAGCTTTAAATGATTTGCAGATGGTATAAAATGTGGCAGATTAAATGTGAGCACATTACACATTTGCTTGCCTTTCTTCACTGGTTACCAGTTAAAAGTTTCTTTTAAATCTTTATACAGTATTTACAGCTTTGCACAGACTTGTACCACAGTATATAGTAATTTTCTCACCCTAAGATCCAATCAATTACTACTCTCAGTTCCTCGTTCATGTTTTAAAGGCGATCTGCCTTTCTCAGTGGCTTCTTTTAGACTCTGAATAGTCTTCCTCCTACATTACATCTTCTTCTTCTATTTCTAAGTTCAAATCCTCATCATTCAAATCCACAATTCTTTGCAATTCAATTCTTTTTAGGGGTGCACATTTTTCATTTGTCCTTCTGCTTTTGTTTTATTTTTTTTGTCTAGTCCACAATTTAGTTTTAAATGCTTTACATTTCTTGCACTGCATACGAAGTAAACATTTGTTGATTTTAAAAGTGCTTTATAAATCAACATACTAAATGAACCTAAACTAGTAACACCATAGCAAGCACCCAGAAAACCCTAGCAACAGCAAAGCAACAACCTCTCAACCCAGAACACCCTGGCATCATGCAGTTGAGTTTTACACAGGCAAATACCACTCAAAATGTCTTCAACATCTTGTTAAAATAAAAGTACAGAGGTATGCCAGGCTGAATTTATAATATCACTTTGTGGGCCAAATAAACTGTTCATTAATAAACATTTTCCTGCTTCTAACATGTTCCCTAAACATTCAAACATTTCACAAAAATGGCATTAACAACACCATAATACGCACAAGCTCTTGGGTTGTTTTGTCTGAGACCCTCGAGCAGGGCTCTAGAGGGCCAGTAAAGGGGTAAATGCTCCTGTCGCTCACTGGGGTGCTAAATAGACCATGTGATGTGGCCAGAAACTGTAACCCCCACTGGGGAAAAACCCCTCTGATGGCCCTCCTCGCTCCACTGACCGTCAGACCCTCAGCATTCCTCCAGCATCCCCCAGTGCTGGGCAGATCACTTACAAACTGTGGTCAGGTACTGACTCCAAATGACACAACAACAATTGTATTCAGTAACATAATTTATCACACTACACTTTGTAGGTAATGTAATCTGACTATTTTTTGATTACTTTTGACTTATCTTGTACCACATTAATAAAAAACAAGGAGAAGGAATTATTGTTTCTTAAAATGAAAAATTAGTTGAAGGAGATTTGTCTGAAAAAATAAAAATGACATGAAATGATTATTTTAATAGCATTTCTAATGCATTTGATAGACAAAAGCCTTCCAAAGACAGTAATACATGATTAAAAACCCACTGAATGATAATTCAAATAACATTTTATGTTCATCAGTCGTTGATGCAATGTTGAAATGTTTAGAAAAAACTTCTTAAATTAGATTTTTTTCCTCCCAGTGGTCAAATACTGTCCAATTATTGGTCACCTGAATAGTAACTGGTCTTTGTGTGAACGTCCACCAAACTGGAAGAGTTTCTGAAAGTATGTAAGCGATAGCCCATTTCATTTAAAATATGATAAAGAAGAATTAGAAAGAATCAATTGACTATTCATAATATTTGGCTGTTTGACATGAAATTATGAAATTATGTAGTCCAAAAAGTCACTGAAGTGATTACCAGTATTTTGAAATGTAATATAATCCAATTAAAAGTTCTTACTTTTTGGAATTTGATTACGTAATCCATATCACCAGTAATCAGTTAATACCCAGCTCATCCACCTCGCAGAACCTGATTTTGCTGAGTCGGCATGTCCCTGGGTCAACATCCCTGGAATACCATTGTGATTAGTCAATCAGATTTGAAGAACCACTTTATAGTTTACAATCAGTGTTTGGTGCTTGTACATCAGTGTCAGTCATCTATCATTTCCTCTGATTTTAGGCATTACTCATGGATAGGGTTAGGTTTAGGTGTAGAGATATGGTCAAAACTAAAATTTTGGAATAAAATGTTGTTCCATGGTCAACAAAATATGTTAACCCAGGAACATGCCTAACTCAGCAAAATCAGGACGAGCCATGCACCTCACACAAACACACCGTCATTGCACAGAAATGCACAGGAGCTACCCTGGCCTTTAGGGGTCAGACTAGCCATGGTGTGTGCGTCAGACAGACACACACACACACACACACACACACAGACCCAACAGCACAGGGTCACTGCTCAAGCCCGCTGACTGACCCGACAAGAGCCAACAACTGCTAGCTGTCTGTTAGCATTAGGGCGTCTGCAGCTGAAGCAAGGTTAATCTTCCCACTTTATTTTGGGGGTTTTGGATCCTGTGACCCGCTCTGAATGTGGAGCTCCAGCCACCTGTGGACTGGAATGCTTTCAGAACCAAAGAACGGATCAGAGATCAGGAGGAAAACAATGAATCACAGATTAAAAAAAAAAATATATATATATACATTTTTATATTTACTGAAGAAAACAAATTGTGTTTGTCTTTTCATGAAAATCAAATGTCTGTGATTATCTATTTTCTAACAATAATAACAATAATTTAATTTATATAACACCTTAAAGATGCTTAACAATACAAATATTTCTCACTCTGTCTATATATATTTATACTAGCACAGTATATTGGCCAAAAGTGATGTCTGGCCTAGGAAAACAGACATCTTCATACTTAAGCAAACATTTGATTTTAATAGGGATTAGTTATACTCAATACTTTCATTTCTAATGATACAAGACTAACAGAAATATTACACAAGGGGAAAAAAACAAGGGATAACCAATGAAATATTAATAATTGACTACATGTGTTCAGTTTGCGCTTTGTTTCCTACTAGCTTTTTGGCTTTCTCATAAAAATGTAAAAAAAATTTCTCATTTCTCATTTCGCATAAAATTATACACACACACACAAATACTGAGGCGGTACCATAGTTTTATCTTTACTTATCATATTTATGTAGTATGATATTTACATCGTACTCCAAGTTATTACAGTATTGTTGAAAGCACCTTCTTCCGTACAAATTGTAGTTACACGTTGTATATCAAAGTATGATTATATTACCATCAGTATACCATGGTACAAAGACACCAGTGGGTCCAAGATCCTACTACTTTTGACCTACTTTTTCCTTTTGGTCCTGAATTGAGATGACAAAGACAGATGTAAATAAAACGCCTCCTGAAGTCTTTTTCTGCATGCTCTCCTTTCAAACGCACACACACACACACACACACACACACACACGTGTGCGGAGGGCCAGAGCTTCACTCCTGTGGGATTCTCAAGGGCAGTATTACAAAGAGCCATGCTGTGCTTACATCAGTCAGAGAACAGACTCGCTGCACCAACCCTCACATTCATGCCTTTGAGTGTCTGTGCATGTTAATTCCTCATTCTTTTCTGATGCACACTGAACAAACCAATCCTAAAATAAATTGGTGAAATTTTTGCAAACAGTTTTTTTGTTTTCCTGCACCATTATCGCCTTCTGTTTGCTGTAATCTCACAGATTTTGGTGCGAAGTGACACAGAAAAACAAACCAAGAAAAACATCAGGAAGCCTGTTGATACTCATTAACACAAACTTTATGTGGGAAATGGGTTGCTCAGCAGAGGAAACATCCAACCTTGAGCTCCTTTCATTAACCCTCCATGTTTATTCATTAATGCTCTTCTTACACTTTCCACGCAAGCCGAGAACAATGAACTCGTACACAACACAACGCTATGTTTTCCTTGCTTTCCATAAACAAAGAAACACTGCACGGGGAAGACGTGTTTGTTTAATGGTGACACGTACGCATGGACTAATCAACTCCTCGTTTGCAGTTCTGAGTCGTTTTCAAGCTTCTTTCCAGCTGTTACTGCAAACAAACTTCAAACGAAGCACAAGGACTCCAGTTCCTCTTCAAAAGTAGGTTAAAAAGGATCTCCTTATAGTGCCACTTTAGTCGAGATGTATAAGTGAAGAAGGACAGAAATACTTTTAAGCAAAGCTTAATATCGTAATCAGCATCTGACAGTCACACACAGACTATATGAAGATCAGAGCTGACATGAAAGCATTAATGCAACCTTCATCAGACGCAGTCTTATCTATCCTTATCTGCATGTGGCTGTCGGTTTATCCACCTAGTGATACCCTAGCAACCATCAATGGGATCCACACTGGAACAGCCTAGCAACCACTTAACAACACCATAGCGACAGTTTCACACTTTCAAATATTCAGCATTTTTCTTGACAACCATTTTCTAGTTTATTATATTTGATACAATATATATTTATATATAAGACTATAATATTAAATCTGTGGAAGCCAGTTTTCGACACAAAATAAAAAATAAAAAAAAAGTAACTGCAACTTTTTATCTCACAAATCTGACGTTTTTATCAGAATCGCGTGATATAAACTTGAATACTTGTGTATTCTAAAGTTAGAATTGAGAATTTTTTTTTCTGCTTCAATATTGGACTTAATGGCCCAGTTTCACAAACGTGACTTAGCATCAGCTAGGACTAGTGCTTAGTAAAATTTCTATATTTAAGCATCTTAAGAAAAGAGAAGAAAACATGCTCAAACGTTGTTAGAGCAAGATATTTTCAGCTGAAACAGCTCAAAGTCTTGGACTAGCTTAAGCCTCGTCTTTTCTTACTCACAATTGCAAGTTTATATGTATAATTCTCAAGTGACAATTATATATTGTTCAGTTGCGGAAACGGCTTCTATAAAAATCAGTGCTTTAATTAACTAAAACTAAAGAAAAAAATATTAAAATCACTTTTATTGATTGAAATAAAGGTTAAATAAAATAAATATTAAAATGAATTAAAAAGCCAAATTGAACTAAACTATTATGTTAATAAACTTAGCAACTAATTAAAATAAAACAAGCGATAAATTACTCAAATGAATAAGCTAAATAAAAACATTAAAAAGTTATTTAAAACAGGGGAAAAGTGCTTAACAAAATTTACTTACACTCAAATTAAGATCTACATTAAAAGTATTAAAATAAAAGCCAAAAAGAGAAGTAAACAAATGTAAAAAATTACAAAGAAATGTCAGAGTAGAAAAAAAGTAGAAAGAAATAGTATTTTATATAACAATATTTATAATTGTAAAATCTTCTTCAATTATCTTTGTTTTATTAATTGATTGACTGATTGATTGTGATTCAGCTATGATTTTGTTTTCAATGCATAGCATAATCGATGAAATATAGATGACAACAGGGATATTATCCTTTAAAAAGTGCACTAATTGACAAAAAAGCAATGACTAATGTAAACATAACTAAAAAGGCAACTCATTTTATTTCAGTAACATAATGCATTTCCAATTTAAAATTGCTATAATAAATGAAAGAAGGGACTTATTACGCATGTCAAATTGGTGAAAAAGTTTTTTAACACAAATACAAAACACCTTCTGACAAAATCTGCCAAAACTAAAAGTAGTTTCAGGGGCAAAGCAAATTATTATAATATTTTTTTTGGCTTAGTATTACATGCACTGATAAAGCAACGGCAATACGGATTAAAAAGAGCATTGGCGATTTCACATCGACAAGCCTTCACATGAAATCTGACAGATGTGTGGAAGCAGGGAAACTACGACACGCTCACAATAGTCCAAAAACACGCTCTCCAACAAAGACGTAATTTTAAAGTTAGCTTTAACTGGCTGCAGAGTGAAGAGAGGAGAGACTATTGGTATCACAGCTCGCTCATTAAGAAGAGAGAGCCTTAATTTAAAGCAACTTGCAAAGCTCTTTGAGCGGGACAGACATATTTACATTTAAAAGATCCAAAGTGGCTGACTGCAGCTACCTCCGTCCTTAATTGCAGCCTTCAGTTGTCCATGAATGTATCCGCTTCATTGCGGCTCTCATTAACTGGCAGAGGCCAGAGCGGCTCACACACACACACGTGCTTCATCTCTGTGTTTTTCTTCCTCTCTTTTCCTCTGCCGTCTCTCTCTCTCGTCCTTCTTCACTCTCTCCATCTGTTTTTACTCTAAAGGGTGTGACAAGACCACAACAAGCTGGCAAAGATGAGCAGAGAAAGACACAAACAATCTGTAGGGATTACACTCTAATCCTGTTTGCATTTTTAAGGGGGGTCACACTCTCTGACAGCGGATTAAACCAGACCTTCCTTCATCTAGTTATGGACGGACTTTGGCAAATTAGCTGAACGGAGTGATTGCTTTCCTCAATCTCTCGGCCGGCTGTAAGACTCTGTTACGGCGCAAACAAATTCCAGGCGAGTTGTGGGATAATGAGGCTGGTGTGATGTTTGAAAGATACAGGTTATTCTGTGCTCGCGGCTTCACGAGGATCAAACGCGCAGAGAGTTACAGTGTCGGGGACGTGTTAATGCTTATTTCAAAAGAAAGTTAAATATGCATTTGATAAGAAAGTTACAATTTAAAGCCATTTATATATGCATATACACGACACTAGATTCTTACTGGATTAGCTAAATACAAAAAATAAACAAAAAAACTATAACTGACTAATTACCTATGACTGACTGACTGACTAACTAACATAACCAACTTTTGTAACGTACTTGAAGTCCCTATGCTATGTTATATAAGATATATTTTAAAATAAATAATTATTTTATTTCAACTTCCTTTAAAAGCAATATTTTTCATTTTTATTCAGTTTAACTTGATGTACTACAATAACTAAAACTGAAGTAAAAAGCAATAAAAATTATAGCATCCAAAAACAACAACAAAAAAGCAATAGCTTCTGAAAATGAAAAAAGAATTCATGAATAAATAAATAAATACATAAATAAATAAAACAGATAATGTTTTAATAAAAAAAAATAATGTTATCAAAATGAATGTTGGGAAAAAAATAAACTTACTTTAGTTACCAATTAACAATTAACAATACTCAATTTTATGTCATTTTATTTGATGTACTTTAATAACTAAAATAATAATTATATATATATATATATATATATATATATAAAACTATAAAGTCACATTAAAAAAATACCTAATAACAATGACAAAATAAAATAAATAAATAAAACAAAATAAATCATCTTTATTTAATAATTTTTACTTCAGCAACAATTCTCATTTTCATGTAGTTTAACTTAAGTAGTTTTATGAAATAACTAAAACTAAAATAAAAATAGATTTAAATTGATACATTTTTTTATAAATATATACAGACATGTAAAATAAAGCAGACCTAATAAAAATGACAAAAAAGTACAAAATAAATCTTGATTAAAAAAATTATTTTAGCTATTAATAGAAATTTATAAAAACTATAAATATTACAAAGCCCAATAAAAAGAACAAACATGTACAATAAAATGACTATTAAATCAAATTGAAAATAAAAAAAGCCCATTTTCTGCAAGCACTGTGACATACAACCTCTTGACAAAAAGCATTTGGTTGAAAATTGTCAGGTGACTTGCAGTATTTTGGTTCGCACACATTCAGCTGACTGATGTAACAGAGAAGAAAAACTTGCGCTTTATGAACTGAAATACACACCAGACTATTAGAAAGCAAAGTCCACACGAACAGACTCATAGAAACCTGGCAGAAAGCTGGTGGCTTAAGAGGGGTCACTGCATCAGTCCTGAGGGTCCCAGCGGAGAGATCGGATCCAGGAGAGTATCACAGCACCGCTCATTTATCCCACACCGACACACAGATGCTACTGTACACAGCCTGAGCGTGTCTCTCAACACACACACACACACACAGAGACACTCAAATCACACATAAAACCTCTGAACGTCTTTACCTTAGATATTTATATATATATATAGAAGATATACAGTGCCCTCCATTAATATTGGCACCCTTAGTAAATCTGAGTAAAGGTAGATGTGAAAATAAATCTGTATTGTTTATCCTTTTGATCTTTCATTTAAAAAAAATCACAAAATTCTAACCTACCACTGAAGTAAAACAATTGAAATGGGGAGAAAATCTCATTGTGAAATAAATGTTTTTCTCCAATAATTGTTCGCCACAATTATTGGCACCCCTAGAATTTATTATGAGTAAAATATCTCTGAAGTATATTCCCATTCATATTGACAATTTTGAGCACTCTAGGGTGATTATGGACATTAAATTTTCCAGCCCTGGCTTCTCCTGTTAGGGGGGAAAACAAAGCCTAAAATCCCTTAATCATCAACACAATGAGAAAAACCAAAGAATATATTTTTTGCTACAAAAGATAATTGAGCTTCATGAATTAGTGAAGTGGGTTTAAGAAAAGACCTAGTGAATCAGTGAAAATGTCCATTTCCACCATCAGGGAAATAATTAAGAATTTCCAATCAACATAAAATGTTAGGAAGCTGCTTGGAAGAGAACGTGTGTCTCTATCCTCCTAATACACGACGAGGAGTAGAGTTTGAGTGGCTAAAGACTCTTCAAGAACCACAGCTGGAGATCTGCAGAAAATAGTTGAGTCTCAGAAAACTAAAAAAATAGTCAAACTCCTACATCAGCACATGTTGTTCATCCAAAAACAATCTCCAGCATGTTCAGTTGTCAGACAGGACTGGGACTACAAATGGGACTGGCTTCTATGATCAGATGAAACTAGAAAATGATCTTTTCAGCAGCAATCACTCAAGATGGGTTTGGTGAACACTGGGATAAAAAGTACTCCAGGTGTACAATGAAGTATACTGCTGTGTTTTTGATGTTGTGGGTCTATATTTCTGCTGGAGGTCCTGGACGTCTTGTTTAGAAACATGGCATCATGGATTCTATCAAATACCAACAGATAACTAATCTAAAACTGACTGACTCTGTTAGAAAGCTTGATTGGGTCTTCCATTGGGACAATAATAAAGCTTTTGCCATGTCTGTCCCAGTCCTCTGACCTGAACCCTGAGTGAGCTGAACTAAAGAGGAGAAGAGCCATCATGGAGCTGGTAATCCAAAGGATCTGGAAAGATTCTGGATGAAGGAATGGTCTCTTTTCTCTTATCAGGCGTTCTCCAACTCTTTAGGTGTTACAGGAGAAAAGCTGTTATCTTGGTAAAAGGGCATTTTTAGATTTTCAAAAAACTCTATTCTGTATGTTTTATCAGCTTGTTTCCTCAAGGGGACCTAAAAAATGTCCACACAAGGTCAAAATTTACTGGTATTCCTATCTTTGTGGGGACAATTGGTCCCCACAACATGATAAATACTGTACCAGGTGCACACTCTCTCTCATTCACACACAGAGTCTGGTCAGCAAACTGTATTTTCTATCGTCCTACACCAACCCTACACCTAAACCTACCACTTTTAGGAAACTTTGTGTATTTTTACCTTCTCAAAAAACATTCTGTACGATTTATAAGCTTTTGATACTAAAATACACTGACAGTGCACGCTATCTGATTACTAAAATGAGGGACAGAGCTATAAACATCTGAAAAAGAGTATGAAATATATGTTCAAATATTACATTTTACAGTTTTTTGTTCCAGTTAATGACTTGTTTACACACCGCTTTTCACCACCTTTTCATTCAAAGGAATAGGTCAGTCAAAAATGAACATTTGCTAAACATTTACTCCCTCAGGCCATCTAAGATGTGGATGAGTTTGTTTCTTCATCAGATTTGGAGAAATGTAGCATTATACTGTATCACTTGCTCACCAGTGGATGCTCTTTAGTGAATGGGTGCCGTCAGAATCAAACGGCTGAACATTACAATAATCCACAGGTAATCCACACCACTCCAGTCCATCGGTTAATGTCTTGAGACGTGATAAGCTGCATGTTTGTAAGACACACACCCGTCATTTAGATGTTTTAAATTCAAACCAGTTACATCCTGCTAAAATATGAATCTTTTTCTACTGTATAATGTTCTTTCTTCAGCGGCCAAATGGTCTGGTCTGAATCAGGAGAGAAATCTGCACAGATCAAAGAACCATTTACAAGCCAAGACTCAGGCCAAGCAGCTCTAAACAAATGTATGTGTGGATCTGAGATAGACTTTCTCACTGGAGGATTATTAGAGGATTTTCTCACTGGATATTATTATAGATTATGGTATTTTAGCCGTAAGCAGTGGTTTGAAGTTAAATCTTTTGATGGATTTGTTTTTTAGTAATACACAGCTTTTGTCTTCTCAAGATGTTACCTGATGGACTGAGTGTGGATTATTGTGATATTTTTATCAGCTGTTTGGACATTCATTCTGACGGCACCCATTCACAAGTAATGGAATGCAACGTTTCTCCAAATCTGATGAAGAAACAAACTCATTTACATCTTAGATGACCTGAGGGATTAAATATTTAGCAAATGTTTATTTTTGAGTGAACTATTCCTTTACAGACAGGGTCCTTGACTTTATCTGATTGGGTGATGATTAGGTTCAGCTGGTCAGCAGATTGGTACAGACAGTGCCTTTGCAGTAGCACAAAGTGGGCAGTGCCAGTAAAAGAATAGGCAGAATATAAAGTATACTGTTCAAAGCTGAATAAACAGTCATGGGCAATGTTCAGAATGAATATTTCTTACCATACAACGTACACTGTATACTCCATTATACTTTTAGAATTATGCATGCTACAGATGAAACTGAATTCCATTAGAATTGAGTTATCTCAAAAAATTATTAGTTGCCGTTTTAATCCAATTAATGATAGAGTGACTATCAACTTTTAGAGGTCCAATTAAATGAATCAAAAATATGTTTAAATATATTATACTTACATGTTTATAAATCATACTATTTGTTTAACTCATGCCAAGGCTGCATTTATTGGATCAATAAATACACTGAAATATTACAATTTCAAATATCTATTTGAATATGCTGTAAAATGTAATTTATTCCTGTGATCAAAGCTGAATTTTTAGCATCATTACTACATTCATCATGTCACGATCCTTCGGAAATCATCCTAAAATGTCGATTTCCGATTATTATCAATGTTGAAAACAGTTGTGCTGCTTCATATTTTTGTGAATACTTTGATTCATCCTTTTTTTTAGGATTCTTTGATGAAAATAACAGAAACGTTACAACGTCACTTTTAACCAATTTAATGCTAAATAAAGCTATTCTTTTTTTGAACAGTAGTATATTTAGACTGAAAGAATATTACATTATGCAACAGTACGCGGTGTTCTTCTTTGCAACAGTGTTGTCAGTCCTCACAGTCTCTTTAATAAACCTGGATTGGCTTTAAGAAGAAAGCTGAGAAGCCACAAGTGAAAATGGCTTAGTAAGTATGCAAACATGAACGTACCTTCTTCTGCTGGACTCCTAAAAATGCGTGTGACCCTTTACAGTTCCTGGCATCCTTATTTATGTTCTGTCCACAATGAATGACGGATGGAGACCCGTATCAGCTGATGTCGATTGGAGAAAAGAGAGAGAACGTTAAAATGTCAAATTGAGAAACGCTATGGACACTGATTAAGTGTTTTCATCAAGATCGCTTGTTCATGAAGAAACATCTGGTAATTATTTGTTCAAACACTTGAAAATGGATCTCAGGAGAGGCTTGTAGATTATTGTCAACGAGACAATAACTTACCACGGTTTAATAAGAAGCTCGAGAAGGAATCAAAGGAAATATCTTTTGTCATAACGCCTCCTGGTGCTTTTTGGATGTGCGACGGCATCCTGCCTGAAAGAGACTAATAGTTATATTACAAAGATTCACAACTGGCTGTCTGCTCCCCATCCTGCGCTTCACGTTCCTCCGCCATCATCGGCGAGAGACAGCGATGGAAGTTGATGCTTTAAAACTTTATTAGTCGACACTGTGTGCCACATGCCGTTTCAGTAGAGCCGATTTATGACTTATGACATGCGCATATTTAATTTGTAACCCTATACTTCCTGTTCCTTGCGTTTGGCCTCAGAAGCGCGGGACCTGTAGGGTTCCCAGGGGTCAGAGGTTAAGTAAAGGAGGGGAAGTGCTGGATCCGACACACGCTCTTGAACGCAGTGCTCCGGGTTCAAAGGTTTAGCTGTGATTTCCAGCGGGAGGTCGCAGCGCGATCACAGGCGGTCGTAAAGAGGAAAGCGGAGAGCTGAGCGTCCCGCTAGCGTTTGATTTGGACGATGTTTCAGAAAGTTACAACCGGGATCCTCTTACAAGTCTGTCTCTGTCACCTTTACGTCCACATGGCCCGTAAAGCCCCGGGGACCGGTGAGCGAGAGCGGTAACACGCCCCACTGGCTCCTCTGTGGCGCGCCGTCTTGTGTAAACATATAAGTTTATTTAGTGTGAAGGACCTGTGGAGTTGGATGCTTTTGGCCCAGTAGGAGCTCTTCATAAAGGCCTGTCCAGAAACACATCAGACATGAGAGGTGAGTTAAGGCCAGAGGAGAACATACAGAAATACCAATGTCCGGCTTTCACGAGATTCACGAGAGACAGAGTGGTGAAGGGTATTGTACAATTTTATAATTATTCAAGAGTCATTATGAAATCCACGCCTCAAATCTCCATTTCATTAATATAGAATGGGGAATATTTCAAAATAAATATGTATAAACAAATATATAGAATGACATTTATTCTCAGGGAAAAAACGACATTAGGGTCAATTTAGTTTGAGACCAATTAAGAGTCATTCTATTCTGATGGTTAGTACTGCAATCCATGGCAAAGCAATGTTAAGATTAAAAATTATTCATAATAAAATCATAAATACATTTCTAGAACAACAGAGATTCCTGTTAATTTTTTTACAAACAATTCTAAATGTAAAAAAAAAATTACTTTTTATTTATAACAAATTATCAATACCTGATGTTATCCAGCTGATCAGTTTACAAATGACCAGGAATACTTTTAAAATACTTCCTGTTTGAAAAGGTTATATAAATTATAAATTGCAAAATACATCTAAAATCCTGAAAATAGCACACTGTTTATATGTCATATGTCAAGGATGCCACCAAATGGGGAAAGACAAAAATCTCCACTAAATGGAAAGTACCAGAGAGTATCAGACCCAGTCAATGACTGTGATGCGTATGGTCAGTTCATCACAGTTAGCTATACTATAGCCGTACATGTGACATAAGTACAATAGCAGTACATATCCTAAAGGTTAAAGGTCACCTTGCAAACAGCTGATCGGTGGGAAGCATGCGTGCATTGTTGTTTCCCAAAAGGCCAAAGGTCATATTTTTTCTAGTGAGCCCAGCAGGTGTTTGACTGCGGTGACAATTACACAAAACCAGTAACAAAACTAAATCAATTAAATGCCAGCGACATCTTCATCATCACAGTGAAATCAATGCGAATAACAATATTAGCATGAACAGATTTATAAACATCACTCATCTGACCAGTCCAAATCAATTAACCTTAACTACACAGATGCAAATTAATGAGTTTCTCAGTCCATGTTACATACAAGATAAAGAAGATTAAAAAAAGGTTTATAATGCATAGCACTCTGCATCATTTATGCTGAAATTCAATTGTTTTGTTTTCAGCAAAAACAGTGCCTTTTTTGCCTGAGCATGTCACACATTTAAATTTGCTTTTGACATTTTTTAATTTACATTTTTTAAAGTATTTCATAGCATTTTTGCATTTGCAAGGTGAATAAGTCTTGCTTTATCCTTTAATTGTCTGTACACACACACACACGCAGACATATATGCATCATTAAATTAGCACATATTATTGCAAATCAGTAGACTTTTAATTTTTGCATTTGCAAGTTAAGTCTTGCTTTATACATGCTTTATACATATATGTCTATGTGTTACATATATATGTGTATATCTTTTTGAACTCAGCATCATTAAATTAGCAAATTTAGCAAATTAGCTTTTTTTGCAAATCAGTAGACCTTTTTCCCCCTCAAGATGCAGGGCTGTGATCTTTCATGAAAGTGCACCTTATAGCACCTCTTAAATGACCTTTCTGTTAACATGAGCACATGATATTAGCCAAGAACAATATTAACCAATACTGATTCATTTGGAAATATATGCCACGCAGAAGTTAAACGCACTGTGAAAACCATTTCCCATCTACTCAAGAACCTTGCAGTCCTGCTCTCATAATAACGCAACTTGACTTTATTTAGTTGAAATACGTTACATGTCATCTGCAGTATCGTCTGTCGTCTAACATGTTCATGACTCAAGCTTTCCTGAATCCTGGACGGTGACTTCCTGGCCTCCCGTGACACTCGCGTCTTGTTTGGAGTGGATCTGTTTTGGAGTGTGTTTCAGGGCTGTTGTCAGACAGATGGAAGACATTAAAGAGAGACAGACAGCAGGTAAATCACAGAGAGCCTGTGCTAACCAGGAGCAGACCGACAGACTGCAGCTGCGCAGATTGCTCACAACAGCCAGATATACCAAAAAGCATTTAAACACAAGCAGATGTTTATTTAAAGACTAGCTCACTTCTAGAACACACATTTACATGTAATGTACTCACCCCTGTGTCATCTAAGATGTTCATGTCTTTCTTTCCTCAGTCGTAAAGAACCTAAATATTTCAGGATTTCTCTCCATATAACAGACTTCTACGGTGACCTCAAGTTTAAATGCAGTTTAAAAGAGGAAGAAGGGTTTTATCTAGTGAAACGATCGGCTGTTTCCTAAATAAAATTACAATTCGTGTACTTTTTAACCCCAAACTGTCCAGCCCGTTCATGACAGTTAGGGTATGTAAAAAAACTCCCATCTCATTTTCTCCTCCAACATCAAACGTTTTTTTGGAAAGGGCCTATATGATCTTCTTTGGTTGTTCACTTTGTAATTTGGGAGTTTTTAGACCTACCCTAACAGCCGTTAACCGGAAAACAAAGAGTTTGAGGAAAACGTTTAAGGTTAAAAAGTATACAAATAGTCATTTTCTTTGAGAAAATAAGCAATCTTTTCGCTAGAAAATAGCCTTATTCCTTGGCTGGGATAGTTTAAAGCCTTTTGAAGCTGCATTTAAACTGCATTTTGGAAACAAAAACAATATGATTAAAGACAGCAATAAAGTGTTCAATAAACATAATATAATATATTGTTCAATAATATTGTAGTAGTAGCATTGGCAGTAGTAATTAATCATTATTAAAATTATTAAAAGTAATTAAATTATAAATAATTACACATATTAAATAACTATTGTTTCATTTTGACTAAAATAAGTAGATATTATTAGAATAATAGCAATGATTAATTATTATTACTAAATAGTTATTAATAATAATAACAGGGTTAAAGGATTAATAACATCTTTAATTATTATTTTAAAATATATTATTTTATTCTTTCATGGATTATTAATAGGAAGGACAAAAACAAGAATACAATAATGCAAAATAATGAATACATTATTATTGTTGTTGTTGTATTCTTTATTATTCTATATGTCTTCTTAAAAATAATAATGTAAATTATTATTAACTATATTATTCACAAGATTAATACATTATTATTAACAATTCAATATTTGATGTTTAATTAATAAAAATACTAAATATGTTACATTTATTCTGAGCTGTTTAGGGTTAGGTACATGAATATAGAATATAAAATATAATTTACCTGTGATTTATTACTTTGAACAGTTTAAATCCAGTCAGTTTATCAAAGAATCAGAACAATATTTCTAATACTAATACTTCCACTGTAGAACAAGCTTTTGAGACAAAATTGAACATTTTAAATAACACACTCATTCATAGAGGATTACTGTATCTGAATCTGTATTAGAAGGAGAGATGATTGAGCAGCATGCTGATGCTGTGATGCTGACGTCTGGCCTACAGAAGCCGAGACAGCACCGGAGGCCGTCAGAAATAAACATGTTTCTGCGTTCTGAAGAGAAGCCGGAGTCAGGGAGGTTTGTGAGGGATCCAGCTGTGCTGAGCAGACTGTGAAGGCCTCCCCGCCAACACCAACACAAGAGGAGGGTCCCAAATCCACCCGCCCGCCATTGTGGAGCCCCGGCAGGCACTTCCCCTATCCCAGCATGCATCGGACTCAGCTGGCCGGGCCGGTGGAGCGGAGGGGAGGGGAGGGGCTCGGAGCTGGCTCTCCAAACTGTATTTATTCATTCCTTTGATTTGCAGGTGAGTGTATTCTTCTTATTTCCAGCGTTACCCATTCTCTTTGTAGTGTCTTTTCATTTAAAGACTGAGACGGCTGAAAGATTTAGACCTGCCCTGTGAGCGCCAGTCCCTGAAGACAGAAATAATAGAGATTCATCACAAATCATTGATGATTTAGATGGTGGAGTTTCGAGTTAGCAGAGGCCTGAAACAATGCAGAATATTGTGGAATATACTTTATATCTTATCATATATACTACATGCATACATATTGATTTGTTTATTTATATTGAGACTTGCATCATAATGCATCTTAATGCATGTTGTATATGTTTGTTTGTATGTGGATATAAAAAACATTTGAATTATTATAAAAAATATCTAATAATTTTTTTATTAATTAATTATATTTTTTACATGCATTTAGATAATGCATATATACATTTTTATAAATAAAATATTTTATATATCTAATAAATGTGCATAACTTAATACAATTTTTTAACACATTAAACATTTTATAAATGTAATTCATTTTTATAATGTATTAAATAAACACAAACAATGTGCTATTTAGAATTTGTGGCATATCCAATAGCTCTGTTATTAAATAAATTAAAGTTTTTTGTAAACAATCTGCTTGTGTGAGCAGAGATTTTACTAAAACATTTAAAAATCTTACTGTTTTTTTATATTTCTTGTTTATTTAAAACTCTTAGAAGTTTTGAACAGTGTACTATTTAAATTAAGAAGTAAATAAATACATAAAAATAAATAATAAAATCAAATAAAAATAAGAATTTATTATTATTATTATTATTTTTATTATACACTGAATCTAATTTAGCTACAATAAAGTAATCAGAGGTTCTTAAATGTCATTTAAATGTCGATATTTAGCATTTCTAGCAAATACAATTATGTTATTAAATATGTAACTAAATAAATAAGTTACATATTTAAAAAGTAAAAAAGAAAAAACTTTTTTTATTCATATATTTCTGTGCTATTATATCTTGGATAAAAAGATCTGAAACTGAAAAAGAAGTAGAGTGAGACAGACATAATATATAAGTACAAGTGAAGGCCGAGAAACAGAAGGTGTAAATATTTAATCAAACACATAATGACTGATTGCCTGGCGTATCTGTCTCTCTCTCAGCTCTGGGATTGGAGCTTAACCCCCCGAGGAGGTTCACAGTGCTCCATTGAGAGGTGGAGAAGCTAATCTTGATTGATTTTTTCCTGAACAGTGCACATCTCTTTCAGTGGTTAACGTGCTATATAATCTGCAGCCTGGGACCATGTAAATTCACTCAGCTGGACCAGAGTGAAACCACCGTGCCGTCATTCTGTGAGAGGAGGAGAACTCTATAGGTGAAGAATAAAGACGCAGTCAGAGCAAATGGAGCGTGCAATTCACTCTATGGTGTGTTTGCATTTGCTATTTGCATTACTTGTGCATGATCGAACCTGAGAGCTGTAATTATGAGCCCTTAATAGTACACGAGAACGAAATGAAGAGCACATCCATAGAGCTGATGGCTTTACTTGAATATCTGATCGATTTCAAAGTATGCTAGAGAATCGTTTCACCATAGAAGAGCCATGAACTTATTACAGGTTCAGTCTCCGGAGGTTCAGAGTTCAGGACTCGCTCCGTACGACGATCACAGCAGCAGCCAAAAAGATTCATTACTGCAAGATAAGAAATAAAGAGAGAGGGGAATACTGTTATTCTTTAATGATGTAACACACTGATCAAACGTGACAGGAAAGACATGTAATGCTACAATAGATTTGCTTAATATTCGTCAAAGAATGTTGAAAAATAAACTCTACCGAGGTTTCCAAAATGGCTGATTTACAAAGATCAGAAATTTTTCTTGAGCAGAAAATCGGAATGATTTTTGAAGGATAATTTGACACTGGAGAAATGATGCTGAAAATTCAGCTTTGATCAAAGTAATAAATTACAGTAATATTTTACAATTGTTACTGTAATTTTTGATCAAATAAATGCAGCCTTGGTGAGTATAGAAGACTTCTATAACCCTAACCTTCTGAACAGTAGTGTACTATTTAAAAAGGTCATATATATATATATATATATGCATATAGATATTGATACAATAATTACAAATGAGAACTACAAAACAAACAAAACAAAGGTAAAACATCTGGAACCTTCAACGTTCATGAAACCTTTCCATCGCACAAAAGGCTCTTAGAGTGAAAAAATGTTCTTGTGATGATTAAAACGCACTTCATAAAAAGAAATAATGGTTGACTGAAAGATTCTGTGGATGTTCAAAGTTATAAAGGCTATTAAAAAATAGTTCTACTGTGGGATCATTTGAAAAACAAACAAACAAAGGAACTTTTGCAACCTTAATTTAAATGGAGGTGTATGAGAGTAATGAGAAGCAAAATATGCAAAATGTAAATGTCCTCTTCTGAAATATGCAGATGCCGGTTCACCTGGTAATCGACAGGAATGAGTACAAAACAAGGCACTTTGGGAACTTGGTTTTTAAAATCATGCTTATTTAACAATTATGAAATATTTTTAACTTTGTTTAAATAATGCAATTAAATGCATATCATATTTTTATCAACGAAAAAACTTTATATAAAATATATATTTTTTATGTATTTAATACAATTTTACATTTTAAATATGTTTAGTATATAAAATTGTGTTGTCATTAAACAGAAAATAATTTCAACTGGTGCTAAAAAAATCTCTTGATTAGGGGTGAAATATGACTTGCACATGTTTGGTTTACCTGCTGACTGGTAGGACAGCTTAGTTAATTTAGTTAATTTAGTGATCACATTCATTCATTATTTATGAATTGTTTTAAATAATGCAATTAAATATTATAAAAAAAAAAATATATATATATATATATATATATATACTTTTAATTCAATTAAATAAAATGAAATTTCTAAAAAATGTTATTGAGCATTTCTGGCATATAAAATATTTTTGTTATTAAACTGAATGTCATCTGATCCTAAAAAAAAAGTTTTACTTCAGGGTTAAATATGACTTGTAGATGTTGCTTCACCTGGACAGAGTTCAAACCACTTGGATTACGACAACTTTGCCACTCTGACCCGGTCCGAGTTTCACTCTTTCTCCATCTCTCTTTCATTCTCTTCCTGTGTGCCAGTTGGCAACCCCGGGCCAGGGATCTGTCAGTGTCGATTGAGCTGAAAGGGCAGGGTCCGGTCTAAAGCAGCCGGACTGGTTGTGGGCCCACCGTTTCTCCCAAATAAGCCTGGGAAAAAAAGTAAGAGAGAGGGAGAGAGAGAGAGAACATTCCACCAAGTAGAGCCGCCAACACCCCCCCAAACACACAACTAGACTTTTTTTTGCAAAGGAGAGCCATGAATGAGATTAACAAAAGGGTCCTGTAAGAGCCCTTCTTGGCCGCCTTCCATGTCAACAGCTCTCGGGGTCAAAGGTCGCACTAACTACATTCATTCCCAGCAGACCCCGCTGGTCTAGAACACAAGCTGCCCGAGTCTGGCAACGATGGAGAGAACGGACAGAAACAGAGAGAGAGAGAGAAGTTGAGTTTTTCCTCTTCCACTAATCCCCAGAGATATTCCAGATCTCTCCACATGTTTCGGCTGAATTAAAGCAATATCACACCTTGCAAATGGAACGGAAAGAAAAAAAAAAAGAGAGAGACAGGATGGAGAGAGCGGAGACGAAAACGGAGGAGAGGGAAGGTTATTACTGAGTGCACATTTACGGCCCCTCACACATCGAGCCGAGCACCTGATTTCACTCAGAGTGAAAAAGGCTCGGCGCTTTCAGCTTAGCTACATAAAAATGTCAGTCATTTAATAGATGCACAACACACCTGGGCCGACAAGCGGGATCATGTAATCCAATTACACGCAAACGCATTAGGTAAATAGCGCAAGGACTGATAACAATGTTAAATCGCTGCCAGATTCCGCTGCCAAATGCTCGGCCTGCGGAGACGGAGGAGCAGACTGACGTGGGTTTGGATCTCGCTGGGAACGCAGGAAATATTTTGAAGAAAGCAATGCTAATTTCTAATGTGGAAGAATGTTTGATGCCAGTAACAAGCTGTCATGACCGATGTATTTGACACTGACAACAGACCAGACATTTCTGGTCACCAGTTATTATGATTATTATTATGATTGTTAATGTTTTTAAAGAGTCTCTTATGCTCACCAAAGCTGCACTTATTCAATGAAAAATACAGCAAAAATAGTAAAAAAGATAATACCTGTTTTCTATATAAATATACTTTTAAATTTGTATTTAATTATGTGCTACAAAGCTGAATTTTTACTCCGGTCTTCAGAGTCACATGTTCCTTCAGAAATCATTCTAATGCTCAGAAAAAATTCTAAGCTGCATAATGAAAAATTTTAAACTAGTATTTTTTAAGGATAAAAATTAAGCAAATATGCATACAATTGAACAGTAAAGATGTTCATAATGTTACAAAAAGATTCTATTTCAGATAAATGCTGTTCTTTTGAACTTTCTTTTCATTAAATAATCCAAAAAGTAAAATGTTACAAGTCTTACAAAAAAATATGCGGCAACACAACTGTTTTCAACACTGGTAATAATCAGAAATGTTTCCTGAGCAGAAAATAAGCACATTAGAATGATTTCTGAAGGATCATGTGACACTGGAGTAATGATGCTGAATATTAAGCTTTGATTAAAGTAATAAATTACATTTTAAAATATATTTAAATAGAAAACATGCATTTTAAATGCTAATAATATATCACAATATCTATATATATATTTACTGTATTTCTTATTTATTAAAAGCAGCCTTGCTGAGTTTTAAATATTTGAAGGAATCCAAACTTGTAGTGTTCATTTATGTATTTAAGGTATATAAATGTTTCAGTTCATGCATTCCCAGGGAATCAAACCCATGACCTTGGCATTGCTTCTGTTTGAGCACTAGAGTTCCAGACATGCAGATTCAAGTCTGCGCTCTTGTCTCAGCACATGCACTCAAATGCAATCAAAATGACATGCTTGCCATCTGTTGATCACGGTGGTCTCACATACAACACTAAAGCACTTTTGTAAGTCACTGTAAGTCAGTATAACAGTGTCTGCTAAACGCCTTAAATGTAAATGCATAACAGTCTGGAATGGAAACTTGGGACTGAAATGTAAAAACAATGAGACTGTTGGAATGGGAAACAGCAGTCGCAGTTCAGCTGTATCTGATTTCAGACTCTAACACTGTGTTTGTTTGCAAATCAGAGACACATTTCTACTGTAATTTTATCACAAAATCTTTAAATAATAATGGAATGCCCATTACTTTCTAATGTGAACCAACTAACAGGGAACATTCTCTGAACTCTTTAATAATGTTCTTGTAGCGTTAGCATTAAAACATCATTTTCATCATTCGTGGAATGTTTTCTGAAATATTTTAGTTGGATATAATTCTAATGTTTTTTAAATGTTATTTACAGCTTCTTTCAGAGAACATTTAAAGGTAACATTATGTAAACCCAGCCAACTGGGAATATTTTGACAAGTTTCTCTGGTATCTTTCTGTATAATGTAGCTTTTAATGCATTCATTTTGCTTTGTAATGCTAATTATTATATAATACCTACATTATAGGCTGCTACCCATATATTCATTGTTACACCTTTAGGAATTGTTAAAACATATGACAAACAAACGTTCAAATATTATATTGCTTTTAAACTTAACCATTATACATATAACGCTGCAAATGCTCTGACATAATGTTTAAATTCATCCCAAAAAATTCTGGTAATGATAACAGAATGCTTGTTTAAAGTACTTTGGTGTTTAACATAATTTATAAAGCATTTGTGGATTTATTTTTTACTATTTTGTTGGACATTCACCAAATATAAAAAAAAAATTCAAAAGTAACATTCTCTTAGTGTTTGCGAGAACCGAATATTCTGATAATGTTTCCTCTAACATTCACATCAAAACATTCAAAGTATTCCTGGAACACATTTTAGTCTCAGTAGATTGTAACAGAGAAAAATCAGAAATCAATAGCCTTGTTAAATCACTTTCACGACGGTCTGAGTGCACCTGACACCGAATTTAACAGCGAGCGTCTGCTTCAAGTGTAAAGAAGACCGAAGGAGAAACGGCTGCAAGTAAGAGAAGTAGAGGAGAAAAAAAGCAATGGCCACGGGGGAAGGGGGAGGTGCTGAGGGGATCACAGATTTCTTTTTCATTTTATCCTTGATCTCTTTCTTTTTCTCTTTCAGCGAGATCCAGAGCCCCTCCCCAGCCCCCCGCAGAGCCGCAGCCCAGCCGAGAGCAGCGTTACACGGGCTCAACCCCGACCAGCTGCAGGCTCCTCTGGAGCTCCACGCAGAGAGAGAGAGAGGAAAAGAGAGAGAAAAAAAATGTGTGTGTGAATGTGAAAGAGAGAGAGACACTCGATGACAGGCAAAGTTTTTGGGGAGGGATTCGCCACTCAAAGACACAACAGAGAGAAGTGGAGTGCTAAAGTTTCAAAGACACAGAGCCGAAGGATTTCCACAGGGCTGGACTTCCTCTGCAGTAAGTTAGCAGGAGGTCAAACGTCAGCCAGTGATGGATCTTACAGTCAAACACCCAATAACCAGCCGGTAACCATCAAATCTCGGCACACGGGACATGACAGGCTGTGAAGATCACTCCACACTGACAGGACGAGGGGAAAAACAGCATGTTTAATCACAGAACCAGCAAATGTTTATAACCTGACAATCAGTGCATGCTTTTTCCAACGGATTACACTGCTAAAAATGGCGGAAGTATTCCTAGATCTTGGATGTTTGAAGGTTGATAACAATACTGCATAACTGAGACTGCATGTAGTGAGAATATAATAACGCCTATTATTGATCAAAAGATTTTCATAACCTGTTTATTTGAACAACCTTTTCTTTCAACCAATGAAGAGTTCTATTGTCTGACCAATAGAAAACAGACGGATGTCAAGAACCCGTTTGGAAACAATCATTACATTTGCAGTCATGTTTGCTGCCTATAGAGGTCCTTAAATACTTCAGTTTGAACATAAGCATTTACTCATTACACTACATTTACAAATACGTGGGTATCACAAGCAAACTGTGAGCAGGTAAGATCCTCCAGAAAGTCAAACTCTGCCACTCAGGCCTCATAAAGCGCCTGACAGGTGTGTTATCAAGACATCAGGCTGAAATCCTCAACCATTTCAAAGTGACAGCTCTTATCTTTACAGCCGAGCCAGAGCCAAACCTCTGCCATATGACAGGACATACGGTGGGCCGCTGTCAGCCCACCTACAACACATCAATCATGAATAGAAGTCCTTCCCACACACCTGTGGCCGTGTGCCTCTATTACAGGTAGCACAGGTGACATTTAAACCCTGAACAACACTGAAATCCATCGCTTCAACACAGTATCACGATGACATTGGAATATAAACACAGCAGCATAAACACAAGCATCATGCAATCATGTGCATTTGTAGTGCAGAAACTTAAAGGAACGTACCTCATTTTCATGTCAGTCCAAACCTGTTGCTTATTCTTCTGTAAAATACAAAATCAAATATACAGCTGGACGATCTGAATTCAGAAATAATTGTGGTATTAAAATGCATCTCTTTGATAATAGGAAATGTTCTCAGAACGTTGTAGCAAGTCATTTCAGTAATATTAATGCAACATTGGTCCTAAGTTGTCCTTCTCAAAACCTTAGTACAAAAATGTTGTTTAGTCATATCCATTGGGCCGTTCGTGGATTGTTTTCTGAAATATTTCATTTGGAAGTTTGTTTAACATTTTTTAAACATCGCTGTATTTACAAAATGAACATTCAAAAGTAACATTGTCATAACATGTTATTTTGTTTTTAAAATGTGTTATTTGTCCAAAAGTAACATTTCCGCATTGTTTGGAACATGATTCGGCTATTTAAAAAATATTCCTAGCTATTTAGAATGTTCAGGAATGAAAGAAAGAACGGGTTAGCCAGCGTTTTTGTTAGCTGGGTCTGTAAGAGGACATCTAGAAACCTAAACGAGCTGTACAAAAGACTGGAGAACGCTAGTAGACAGCAGTGAGTGTGCTGGTGCATGGTCAGGCCTGCTTTACTAATGCGCTCTGCTGGGCTTTGATGTGGTTCAGCGCTGACCAGCTCTGTGAAGACCTCGCCCCCCGTCACGCTATCACAGCCTTTTAACTGCGTCCGTGTGTGTGGACAACAGACATGAACAAATCTCAACTGCTGTTTGTTTTAACACACGTATCCATTCCTGTCGCCCAAACAGATTGGAGGCGGAACACGCTGATAAATAATTCACTCGTCTGACAGCAGGTCTACACACACACACACACACACACACCTTTGATGCTCTGTGGCTCAGTTGGGGTTATCGTTTGCCCTGTTTGGTTCATCCTACACAGAGCTCGCAAAACCATCATCATCATCAATATAGAACAGTACAATGTGCATTATATTGCACTGATAATGCTATGCTGACTAATACACATAATCTTTATTTGGAACAAAACAACGAACAGCTAAGAAAATGTGTCAAAACGTCCTTCCAGTAACAGGTTTAAGTTATTCGGTTATTGATAATGTTAGCACCACAACATTATTTTCAGAAATGCTATTTTCCCTGAAATGTTTAGTGTTAGTCTAATGTTTTTCTAAAAATATCAAATGTAGTTTGCAAAATGATCTACTGGAATGTTCTCCTAACCAAGAAAAAACAACAAGCCTAAGCGTTTTGAATATTTGAAGATTAAGTAAATTATAGTAATACCATGATAGACTACTTGTTTGCAAGTAATAACAACCATGCATCTGTTTATTAAACAAATGAGTATAGTATCATTAACAGTTACATCATTTTAAATAATAGTGAGAACAATGTAGGACTGCAGTGATGATTGAAAACTGGTTTAATGAGGTTACTGATCAATAGAGGGCGCTAGTACTCAATGTGTGTGTGTGTGTGTGTGTGTTTGATCAGTTTATCACGTTATATGCTTAAATCAGTGTATAGATTAAATCATGCAGAAGTGCTTTCTTTAATAATCAAAAATGAACGAATGAATGATGACTTGATGAATGATGATTCATACGATGACTTAAAATGAAGGAATAGTGGTTGAACATTTACAAAAAGGTCCAAAAATATAATTATTTTTTAAAGATGTTAGACAGGTAGAATGGCAAAAGTTTAGTGCAGAATCATACTAAATGTTTATTGTTTTATTTAAAATGAAGAGCAACACGTCAAAGAATAATGCACAAGTGATAGATTTAAGCTCTCTTAAGGTAAATGTGACAAAAGTGCAAGGTTCAGGACAGATAGAGGGACGCACACATCTGTCATGCAAGACGTGAAGTCTGGTGAGTTTTAAAGGGGGAGGTCCAGAGAGAGTTTGAAGAAACACGAGTTCACATTTAGCTGGAATAAATCACACTTAGTACGACAGCGGCCCCTCTGGACCCCGAAGGGCCGTCACTGCAAATGAGTGATTAAAGAAGAAACCAATCGCTCCCTGTGTTAGTCAGTCTATTGAATTAGCTTTAATAATCACCATTAACTATAACATAATAAACTAAATAAATAACACTCAGACATGACACGTTATTTTTTTAGGAGTGTTGTTGTTCAAATGACTGACACAAGAGATGTAGCATAAAGCATGCTTGCGTATTTTATAACACAAAGTCTTTGGAAATGATTAGAAGTGTTCGATCCTTTCCAGTGTGGTGACAGACAGCTGTGGAGAGTCAGACGCGGCCCGTACCTGAGACTCTGAGAGCTGCTTCAGTCTGCCCCGTTTCCTGTGCTGCTACGAAAAAGGAGATAATTCATTCATCTAATGGGACCAATAAATTCAAGTATTAACTGCGCCACACCATATAACAGAGGAGAGCCTGGAGAAATGGAAGACAGATGAAGGCTGGAGAGAGAGAGAGAAAGAGAGAGAGGCCTGTGAAAGCAAAACAACGTGCAGAAAGAAATAAGACGACGAGAAGACAAAACATCAGGTATATGAGAAAGGTAAACAAATCTATATGTATCTATCTGTCTGTCTCTGTCTATCTATCTATCTATCCATCTATGGTCACAGTACTGCTGTTACAGGAGGATTCTGGGCTGTTGTGGAGTGAGAGGAGAGCTGAGGAAAGAGAGAGAGAGAGAGAGAGAGAGAGAGAAAGTTAGCGAGGGAAGGAGAGTAGCAGGAGGAGGGGCAGAACTGGGGCTGTGTGCTGCTAACAGGCCTCTAGGGAATTAGCGCTTGACGGACCATATGGGTAACATAGAAAGAGTGAGAGAGAGAGAAAGAGAGAGAGAGAGAGAGAGAGAGAGAGGGTGGCAGGGGCCCTGAGGCTGGCAAGGCCCCTCCGCCACAGCTTCAGCTGTTACCCATGAGCCCTTGGGCCAGGGGAATACAGCCTCACAACAAAGAAAACAGCAGAAAGCGCCGGGCGGCTGGCAGCCTCTGTGTGGGAGAGAACGCACATCAACCTGAGCAGCGGAGGCCTTCCTCCATTACAACTTCATCTGACAGCTTACACGCTTCCCAAGATGAGCTGTCTGCCAAGTCAGAGTGCTTTATCATCGCTCCTTTTGCATGCAATAAATCTAGAGAAAATATACGTATTTGAAAAGTGCTGCCAATTTGTCAGGATGGATGTTCTGCAGGAGACCCTCCACAATGGATAACAGCACCCACAACCATCTGAACCCTCTCAGTTTTAGTGGAAAATCTGAAAACAACTACCAAGAGAATGTTTGCACGACTCCCTTGGTTACAGTTGCTAGGTCTGAAAGACCCATGGGAACAGGACATTTCTGTAAACCATGTCATTGACGGTAAAAAGGTCTCGAAAAGTGAACAAATAATTGACATTGTCATTTTACGTGCTGTTTTGTCAAGTACCATGTATTTGTAGTACTTTAGAAGCTTTTCTCGAACTGCTGTGTATAATTCTGCTACCTGACATGTTTTATATGTTAAGGGTTTATATTCATGTTCAGCTTTCATTGGTGACAACACTGCATAGATCCATTATGGCTATATTGCCATAAAAACTACAAATGTTTGAGTCAGGAGATAAAAATATAACATATTATGGCAGACAGCAACATTTCCATTTACTCTTTTATGGCTGATTTCACAAAGTATCTCAAGAAGCAGGTAAAGCATTCTCTTGTGCATTAATCTCACCAGAAATCACTTAAAATAATTAAAATAATACGTAGCAAAACTGAATCCCAATCTACACTTTTCTGTGTGAATATATGTTGAACTGTATTTTATTCCTGTGATGAGCAGCTCAATTTTCAGCATCATTACTCCAGTCTTCAGGGTCACATGATCCTTCAGAAATCATTCTAATGTACTGATTTACTGCTTAGGAAACATTTCTGATTATTATCAATGTTGTCATACATTCCTTAAATAGAAAGTTTATAAAAAAATAAAATAAAATAATATTATACATGCCTTTACTGTTAATTTTGATTGATGTAATGCATCTTTACTATTATCTAAATTAAAGAAAAATAATTTATTTCTTTTTTAATGTATTAAACTTCCTGCATTACAGTAAAACAATATAGTATTACAGTAAAAAAAAAAAAAAAGATATACGATGTGACAAATTAAAAAATAAAATGCATTTTTATATATTTTCTAATTGGGGATAAATATGAACTGGAAATGTTCCTGTCATGTTCAGGTTTTGTGCAGCTTTTCTATTGTAATGCTGGTCCTGCCTCTCCAGCCCTGAAACAAAAATCCCTGAGATCAGCTTTAGATGACAAACAGCTAATTAATTTTTCAAGCATGTGGGTATTGTGTGTGTGTGTGTGTGTGTAATGGCTGCAGGATGGGGAGATGTTGCCCTCAGCAGAGTATGTGAAACTTGTGAGATTAATTTAAGATCATTGACGTGTAGCATTAGCATCAGAACTCAGAAGATCGCTTCATTTCCTGTTGGCCACGGCCAGGGCAGGAGGCCGAGTGGAGGACATGGACACTGAACAAAGAGAGCCAAACTTATACCGACAAACAACCTTAAGCCAAAAATTACGAATCTGTAATTGTTTAAACCAGTATGACTTTCTTTCATCTGAGGAGTACAAAAGTAGATGCTGTGATTAGTCGAGATCAAGTATGGCACGAACAGCATTGGCTCAGGATCAGAAATCAGTATTATTAATGTTAATTCATTTTTTGATTTGTACGCAATAGAAAATCAACACTTTGTAGCATGACGAAACAGTTATTCAAACTGAGATTAAATGTTTCGTCATGCTACAAAGTTTCTCTCGTCATGACCAAAGCACTCCATAAGTTGTGAATTTTGGCAAAAACCACTTTGAACGTAAACATTAAACATTTATATGACTTTTATTAAATGCTAGTGAAAGTTGTGAGAAAGTTTTGTGTTAGCTGGGTAACTTACAACAAATACTGTACAAAAACTAGTAGGAATTTGTTCATTGCAAGTCACGCAGGTAAAAAAACAAATCAGCACAGATGGTTCAAGCTCAATGTAACACACATAGGTAATGCATATATTGCATTCACAAAGCCCTCATACATCTCTCTTAAAAATCTCATCTGATTCCAAACAAAGCTGCGACCAGTATTCCAGTCACATTGAAGGCAGTCAGAAAAACACAATTCCTGCCTGGCAGCATATGATTATTGAATCAAGGCGTCCTAAATTCCTGTCCTTCAAATAAAATGCCGGCTTTATTAGTTTCACACTTAAAATGATGTACAG
>JAUMHI010000046.1:1194398-1249550 GCA_032359435.1 Enteromius unitaeniatus
ATAGATAGATAGATAGATAGATAGATCAGAAAGAAGGCTGTCTGAACTATAATCTGCTGAGTTCAGTGTGTGTACAGATATAACTGAGGCTGTATTTTTATCATCAGAGTGTTGGGATCATCGGGGGTCTCACAGTTCTGCTGCAGAATCACGGCGGATGTTATGCTACATTCTATAACGCGTGTTCTCCTCTACAGCCGCACATCTCCGCCGAGATTCGTCAAATTCCCCCTCCTCCTGACACTCGGGGCACCTCCGACGCTCGCTATGCTAATGCCTCCGACGGGCTCCCCCTCGCGCAGCTCTGTTAAAACACCACAAAGACAGCCATTTAGACTTAAAAGACACACATAAACAAAAAAGGAAAGGAGAAATATAAAAGAAGGGGGCAAAAAAATGAAAGTAGATGAAAAAGCAGAACGGGAAGGGAAAATAAAAAGAGCACACAGCGCTCCGGGGGGAGGGTGGGGTTCGGCTGGAAGTGCAAGAGAGAGAGAGAGTGAGAGAGAGAGAGGAAGTCAATTATGCATTCTGAACCCTGGTCGATGTAGCCTCCAGGGACCTGGCTGCACACCTCAGGATCAGTAAATAATTGACAGATAATATTAATTGGCTGTGGATTAGTGAGCAAGTAGAGTATCGTGGCATTAATATTTGATCAGAAGATGATAGCGACTCCTGGCAGGGGCTGGGAGGGGCAGCTGGGTCTGCTTTGCTGATTAGGGCCCTGTAAAGGGAAGTGAGGTGGAGACAGACCCCGTGCCATATAAGACTACCTCACAAAACAAGAGGATCTCACTCCATATTTGTGTCTAGTTTTACTGTACAAATATCTGAACAGTCTTAAATCAAGATACAAAATGACTTGGGAAATCAAGTCCTGGTTTCTCAAAATGAAGTGAGTTATGCTTATAACAAGAAAATATATCTGCTAATGGGATAAGAAGAATATTTATAGCATTTTTTGGCAAAACGATACTTTTAGTGATACATGTACTTCAAAAGAAAAATTACTTAAGATAAGTCTTATTTCCTGAAAAATTCATCAAAATTTAGTGAGAATGTGCTCAGACAAACAAACATTTTAAAATTAATATAATTATTATATATTTTTCTCATTTTCAGCAATAGTTTCTCATAAGCAATATATATTAATATCTGTTTTGTTTTAATACAAATACAAGCAAAATGTCCACCAATGGGTTAAAAAATTAACTTAATTCAAAGATTATTATTACATCAATATGTTTGTATTTTTTGTAAGCAAAAAATATTGTTTTCTAAAAGAATAATCCAAATTAGGTGTATTTCTGCTTAAAACAAGAACATTTCTGGGTAAGAAAATTAAATATCAATCAAAGTGAAAACTACCCCATTGGAAGATCAATTTTCTTGTTTTAAGCAAAAATTCAATGTATGTCATAGCTGAACTTGTTTAATAACTAAATGATTAACCTTATATATTTATTATATTGAGTTGTAAAGACACTCTCCTTAATTTTTTTAGAGCACAGCAGAATTAGAATTTCTCTCATATTTAATCATTGATACTATTATTTGTTAATTCTTTATTAATAATGCACAAAGTGCTTTACGATAAAGGGGACTCGAAAACAAGACTAAATATAATAATTGTGCTCCTCAACTAAATAAATCTTGTTTTAAGAACGTTTAGATATTTGTCCTGGAAAACAAGAGCCAGATACTGTGTAAGAGAAGCGTTTTTACAGTGAATTACCCCCCTTCAGAATCACAGGGATGAAGAAACAGAGCTGAGCATCAGAGCAGCTCACCTCCCACTGGCAGTAAATTGCTGGCTAGATGATTCAAGACGTAGAAAAAGATATCAGACGGACTTTCAAACTACTTCTGCTTGCAGTTTCAGGGAGATGGCCGCGTGTGAGACTGGTGGGGCGTTGATCAGTGGAAGTCTTCCAGCTAATGGACGGATGGACGGCCAGCCGCTGAACTCCTGAAGCCTAATTAAAGCGCTGGAAGCAGTGCGTCTGTAACAGCACAATGAGGAAATAGTTTGGAGGGGGCGGGAGAGAAACACTCCAGCCCCAGTCACAACAATACCCCGCTCTTCTTGCATCTACCATATGCTGTCATTTGTTCAGTCAAATCCCTTGAAAGTGACAGCGATTCCAGGCGGTTGGTGCGTACCAGGGCCGCTTCCTTGGCGGTTTCGCCCCACAAGTCTGATCTAACGGTCCCCTGGGCCTTTCGCAGAAAGGTTTAAAGATGTCAGCTCTGTGACGATCACATCAGTGAATATGCATAATCATAAGCGTGGAAGCGTGTCAGCCATGCAAACATATAACTGTTTGATTGGTCGTGCAATCAAATCACACTTGGCTGGCCTTGCATATGAAGAATTACACTACCGTCAAAAGTTAAGAATAAATTTGGCCTTCTGCTCAACATGACTGAATTTATTTGATGGAAAAAGTACAATAAAAACTGTAATATTGTGAAATATTATTACAATTTAAAAGAACTGCTTTCTATTTTAATATAATTTAAAATGTAATTTATTCGTTTGATGGCAAAGCTGAATTTTAAGTGTTACACTATCCATCAGAAATCATTCTAATATGCTGATTTGGTGCTCAATAATAATCAATAATCAAAAAATTTCTTTACAGCCACATTTGATCAATTCAGTGCATTATTTCAAGATATATATATATATATATATATATATATATATATATTTTTTTTTTTTTTATTTACACAAAACGTACCATGTATTTCACAAAAGAAGGAGATGAAGCAGAACAACTGTTTTCAGTATTATTGATAATAATAAGAAATGTTTCTCGATCATCAAATGAGCATATTAGATCATGTGACAGTGAAGACTGGAGTAATAATGCTGAAAATTCAGCTTTGCATTACAGAAATAAATGACACTTTGCAATATAATAGAAAAGTTATTTTAAATTGCAAAAATAGTTCATAATATTTCTGCTTTTACTATATATCAAATCAAATTAATAGAGCCTTAACTTGTAATTGATGATGAATCCATTGATCTGTGTGAAAAAAGAAAACAGTTTGGTTAGTATTTAAAGAAAGACTAGTGATACCAATCATATCTGCATAATTCTATCACTGGGGGACAAAAAGCATTACATTTTTACATTTAAGTGATGCCCTTTTATTCAAGGCAAATTGTATTGCATGCATTATCAGTTCATGGGAATCAAACCCACGGCCTTGGCATTGTTATAGCACTGTCCTCAACTGTTTAAGCTACAGGAACTGTCTCTATATGGACTAAAGTGATGAAGTAATTTTATTCCGTCCTCTCTAAATCACTAATCTGAGCTGCTCAAACAGTCTCCAGCTTCAGCAGATCTGAACTCTGCGTGACACACGTTGCCTCAGCTGTGTTTCAATTCAACACATTTAATGGTCTCCTGGATGTCATACGAACTGAAAGACTCTGACATTTATTTGGGACTAACACACAAAGGAAAACACTTGGAATTATGGGACATGAGCTGGAGTCACCGTTTCAGAAAAGTTAAAAATATGGCCAAGCAACCATAACGAGGATCCTGAGCTTTTATTCACAAAAGCAAAAGACAATTTAAAGTGACAATTCTCAATATTTTTCTCACTCTTAAGTTGATGGCACCCATTGACTTCAATGGTGTTTCCATCCAGTGGAAGTCAATGGCTACCAACAACAATTTGGTTACAGACATTCTTCTAAACATCTTCTTTTATGTTCAACAGTAGAAAGAAACTCTTACAGGTTTCATTTTCGGTGAGCTGTCCCTTTAAGAAGAATGTAAGTGGTTATTAAATGCAGATGCATCTTTCCAGTTTGATATTAAACGTCTCCGCAGTGAGCAGAGCCAAAGCTGAACAGTTGACAGTGGCAACTCCAGGCCAACTGCAGGCCAAAACCAGAGACGAGCTCCTTTTCCCCTCATTGCATGATGTTTCTCTCTCACCCATATCATTATTGTTTATGGCCATGCATTAATATTCATGCACGTCAACAGGCATCAAACCGCTCGTCTACTCTACACAGATGTCTCTTATTTCGATGACACCTCGAGACACTGTCAATAATCAACAGCTGACGAGCGCGACAGACCCTCCTTGCCAAGCGCTGATCGCCGAACAGCAGATCCAAATCCCAAACAAAGCCCCTGGTTTTCTGACAGATCTGGAGACAGATCTGCGAGCCTTCAATTCCCCCGTCTCACGTTGTCGTTCCCACAAGCCTCCGCCTCCGTCAAGTGCAGTTGTCAACACAGGAACACATGTTCTATGTTAGGCCGCTGTTTAACAGTGAGAGTCTGGTTTGGTAAAGAGCCGAGGCCACCGGTGACTGCAGAGGCCGTCCTGGACAAAGGGACAGAGGTGGGAATCTAAAGCAGACTGTGTAAGCGCTTTTGGGAAAAAGTCAAGCTCTGTAATCTCATTGCCTGATTTCATAGAGTTTAACCAGTCGCTCCACTGAAAAGAGGCCGCTGTGTTAATCCAGGACCGGGGCGCCAGATCTTTAGCTCTGCAATGGGAAACAAGAAACAAAGCACACATTTACAAGCTAGAGGTTGCATCGGTAAGTTTTGCTTTTTTTTCAAGTTTACACTTGGTGTGAACAATTCTGATTGATTTCCTCATAATTCTGAGCTTATATCTCACAATTCAGACTTTATTTCAGAAATTACAATTTCATAGATAGATAGAACGACAGATAGAAAGATAGAACAATAGAACGACAGACAAACCAGCTCGTCCTGATTTTGCTGAGTTAGGCATGTTCCTGGGTTAACATATTTTGTTGACCCTGGAACAACATTTTATTCCAAAATTTTAGTTTTGACCATATCTCTACACCTAAACCTAACCCTATCCATGAGTAATGCTTAAAATCAGAGGAAATTATAGATGACTGACACTGATGTACAAGCACCAAACACTGATAGTAAGCCTAAACTTCACAAAAACTATAAACTGGTTCTTCAAATCCAATTGGCTAATCACAATGTTGTTCCAGGGTCAACAACCCAGGGACACGTCAAACTCAGCAAAATCAGGTTCTGCAGACAAATCAATAGATCACTGGATAGAATAATAGAATGATAGAACGATAGAGCGACAGATAGATAGATAGATAGATAGATCAGAACTATGGATGGAATTATAGAATGATAGAGCTATGATAGACAGAAAGACAGACAGATGGTTGATACATAGATAAAAAAGAGATAAAGTCACAATTACCTTTTTTTATTCCATGTATAAAATAAGCTTCCAAAGATCATAACTGGACAGCATGTACAGTAAATGGGGTCCAAAATCTATAGCACTGATTCAGTTAAACCACATTCAGGTTTAATAATTTGAAAGATATGCACACAACAACATAAACAACCCTTTTAGGTGTTTTTCTGTTGTGTTTCCCAGTTAAAATAGCAAAAATCTATATACTATCAAATATTAAAACTTGTTTTCATGGACTGTAAATGTATTTTGTCTTTTTAACCCACTTGTTTTTTGTTTGTTTTTTTGACTTGTTTTTATTCTCGAAGCAAGTGAAAAAAAACTGCCAGAGCAAGACAAAATACACTCATAAGATAAGATACAGTCTATAAACAAGTCTTAATCTGTTATACAGTGTTGCTGCACAAGATTTCTAACATTTAACGCTAATTACTAATAATACAGATTTAAATGTGTTCTGCTCAAAACATCATGTTTGAAGTGGGATAAAACTGGGATATTGGGGAGTAACACTGCATGTGCACTGTGTAACACTGTGGACATTGGTGTGCTTTATCCACATACACATGGTAGCTAATGTATTATGAAACCAGTGTCACTCAAAATAACAGGAGACGCATTGACAGATGTTAAAACCAGAGCCTGTTTGATATGAACCAATGCATCATTTCTGATATGTAGATTAATTTTCCATAACAAACCTGCCAAACTTTCAGTCAACCCTCCTATGACTTTCCAAGGCCACAGCTAGAAGGAAAAAAATTAAAAAAAACCCTGAATATAAATGAAAGAAACAAAAACATATTAAACTGTCTTAAAGAGACAAGCTAAATGATGGAACGGCTCTTTAGAATAACACACTTTGAACACTTCACCATTAGTGCTCAGGAGTGGAGGACTGACAGCTCATTCCACTGGAAGCTATGCTTTAACAATGTCAGTGATTAATACAGAAAGCCCATTCTCTGAAATGGCTCTTTAAAGTCTCAATTTCCTCTATAATATAGCTTACTGCCAAGGATCATTATGAGTCATTTCAGAGCCACTAGAACCCGTTTGAAGTAAACATCATTAGGAAATAGTCTCCACAAGTCTGATTACAGTACATGCTTCGATTAAAAGATGGAGCTAGAACTCGCTCTAAGTGGAAATTTGGTTTATGGATGCAATTATGACAAGCACACAAATATACAGATGCAATAAAATAACTTGGATAAATGAAGAATAAAGACATAACAATGTAGATGGTGAATTAGATGGTGGCTGATATAAAAAGGTCTGTTATTTCCTGAGGGGATGAAAAAAGCACAAACCTTTCTGCTTTTAGTTAATGGAAACGCATGATACATGAGAAAACAGCAGCAAACTTCTTATACCTTGAGACCTACTTACAACCATAACTTAAAAAAAATAAACAAACAAACAAAAAGTAAATGCAATGTTCAGCTTTATCAGTTCATCAACTTATTTCTTGTTTGTTTGCACTGGATGTGGAGCAGAAAGGAAGTGCCTGTATCCTCTTTGAGCCAGAAGGGATGTGATGTTGATCCAGCTTTATCCTCTGAGCTGGAGGGGGTGAGGCCGGCCAAAGTCCAAACTCCACAAATTGAGACAAGCAGATGACATCTCTGATCCATCCACGGGGCGCCGTGACCAAAGAGCTGTGTGAACCTGCAGAACACAGACGTTCGCTTTAGTGTTCAGTTTCTTGCAGCTAATGGCCCAGTTTCACAGGTCTGACTGGTTGGAAGGTCAGAAAAATAGACTAGTGCGGTCCGAACGGTTGAACTGAACGATTCAGTTGAATTCATTCGCAAAGTGTTCGTAAAGCGCTCGACTAGAAGGGTTTGGAAATGAACCAGCTGACAATCTTTATTCCTAATGAAGGTCTCATTAGGATGGAAGACAGAAAATTACTGCATGAATATAACTAAAATCACTGATTTATATACCATCATCAAAGACATTGCAATATTCTTAAAATAGCATTTAAATACAATAAAATAAATCAATAAATAAGTAAAATTAAAAAAAAAATAAGTAAACAAAACAAAACAAAACAAAAAAACACAAAAATGCTTTACATTAATATCTGGGAACACTTTTTACACACAAGATAAATGACCATCCCTACAGTAGAAGTCCTGGGTATATCCCAGCCCAGGCTCATTGGAAATACATGCCTCTACATGCTTTTATGCAACTCCATAATTATGTACCTTACTGCATGTTTCGCCACAGTTCCAAAGTGAAATGTTGTAACATAACATTCTGCAGCTAATTGTGTGAAGATTAGCCTTTATTAATCAAAAATGTACCAGTAAATCTTACTTTTGTGTGAAAAGGAGTAAAAGTTATGGGAGTTTTACTTCCTCTAGTGTTTCAGTAAATTTTTTTCAGCTTTGCAGAGAGGCAAATATTTCCAATGAGCCTAGGTTGCAATATCCAGCCCAGCCTCACAGCAATTAGTACATATTTTATGAGGAGGCTAATTCTTACAAATTCGTACGACATGACAATTTTTGCTAAATCGTACGTATTTTACGAATTGCCAAATCGTATGATTTTGTACGAATGACCTACATCAAACCTACCGTTACTGTTTAGACAAATTGTACAAAATCGTTAGCACAAATTTTTCATGTAGGAGTGGCTGTGAACAGAGTGCTGTATTGAAGCATATTAAACGCAAAGTTGAGCAGAAGGAAGATATTGGGTAAGGTGTTCAAACAACAGGGATGACTCCAAGTTTGATACTGTCAAGCAAAGCTGATTCAAACACCTGGGGGATCTTCACAAGGAGTGGACTGAAGCTGGAACATCAAACGTCACCCACACAGACATCTTCTGGAAAAGAGCAACCAAGCCACTATTGAAACAGAAACAGTGTCAGAAGCATCTTACCTGGGATATGGAGAAAAATATCTGGACTGTTACTCAGTGGTCCAATGAGCTCTTTTCATTTAGAGATTGGAGGAAGAATCTAGAGGCACAGAATCCAAGCTTATTTGGTTGCTTGTGTGTCCAAATTGATGCAAATTTTATATGCAGTTCAGGCCCCAAATATTTCTGGAGTACAGTCAATGAATTGAATTATCTTCTAAAAAGTCTACAGTCCTATGTGTACATAACTCATTGATTTAAACATCACTTCACACAACGGTGCTCTTATACTGACAAACAGCCAAAATCTGGCACTGTACAATCCAGCAGAAGTCTGTGGGACATCTTCTCGAGCGTCTGGAGGATGCTGTCCACACGTGGGTTTTAAGCTCGTGTTTTTCAGTACATACTGCATCCTGTGCCTCTGTGTGTTGCACTACATGCTCCCAGTGCACCGGTTTCCAAGCAACCCGCGTTACACAGGGAGCGTCGGTCGTTGGCGTCTCTGAACTGTGTGGAAACTGTAGGATGAAGAGAAGGAGATGATTAAGCTGACTTGCATTAAGACTCAAACTTGCAGCTGGCCGATGCAGTGCATGGCTCACTTTCCACCACAAAGAGCACTGGATTTTGTTAAAACATCGCACACTGTGTGTTTTCATTCAACTGATTTTCCCAAACCATCTCTTTAGACACAAGCAGACCGGAGCTGACAAGCCAACGCCGTGTCAATCACACCAGAGGATGTTCTCTCGACTTGTTTTCTTCTTGCTCTGATCCTTGGGGAGTTTGCACTAACCAGCATGGCCCTGGGCTTCCTTTCAGGGGCTGAAGGCCTGGAGTGCTGCTGCTGTTTTGCAACAGAGACCATACAAAACCATACAGAGCTGGACCGAATTACCAAGTCAACGCTGAAGAGTGCTTCTGTTTGGAGTACGGCTCCAAATCTGGGATTCTGCGGCTCAATCCAATTAACTGCAGTGTGGCGAAACAAATGCAAAACAAGAGCAAACAAATACCAGAAAGTAAACGCAGACAGCCACATTTCATAATGTGGAAATATTCTGTGTTAAATGCAGGAAAACTCAATGAGCAGCAGCTGTCAAAATCACTGAAAAAGTTATTTAAACTCATTTCTGACAGCTGTTTACAGCAATGAGCATGAAGGAATGTTGAATGTGCAAGTGTTTTAAACACTGCAAAAATCAAGGCTGCATTGATTAGATAAAAAATCCAGAAAAAAACTGTAATATTGTGAAATATTATTTCAATTTAAAATAACTGTTTTCTGTGTGGCTGTTTTTTTAAATGTGTTTTATTCCTGTGACACAAGGCATCATTACTCCAGTCTTCAGCGTCACTTTCAGACTCTTGAATTTTTTTTTTGTAGTGAAGTCATTGTATGTGTTTGTAACACTTTTTTAATTTAATGACTATCCACAAGGCATTGAAAAAATAACTATGTAACAACTAAATTACATCAATGACATTTATCCACTAATTAGCACAAATAAACGAGCAAATGCTACACATTTTTAGTTATTGCATGTGATCGTATATAATATATATATAATATATATATATATATATATATATATGATATCTTATATAATTAGGTGAAAGCATTTGATATATATATATATATATATATATATATATATATAAAGCACTGTCTATATCAAATATATTATGTCAATAACATAAAAGTTCATCCAACTTCATCCACTAATTAGCACAAACGAATTTGCTACACTGTTTTAAAGTCATTGCATGTGTTCACATGAGACGGATTTGACACACTTTACTTCAACAGCACACTTATCTTGTAAATGCTATGACCAAAATATTTTTAGCAATTGGTCTAGGCTCCGTTTAAGTTGTGTAAGTGTGTTACTGAACCAACAGCACGTCTCAGAATCTGCTGAAAGAACTCAAGTATTTAACCCAGAATATTGCTTTAAAGCAGAGATCAGCCCCCTTAAACAGTCATGTTACAACATTGGCTGCTACAGCAGACTAAATCTCAGCAGACAGAGCAACACTCGGAGCTAATTAACCCATTAGACTCAAACATGTTTCCCAACTTGCACTTGAGATCAGTTCCTATCAGAGTTTGCCAGCGGAGAGGCCCTTTGAAACGGAGCCTCTCAACTCTTCTGAAGAGCGTCCCAGACGGTTCCTTTGGTATTTTCTAATAAAAAACAGGAACGTTTCCTCCACATAAACGTCTGTTTGTAAACCACCGGTTTCCCACTTCTTCCTGGTGGTCATTTAAATGAGAGGGTGACCTAAAAAAGAGCCGGCGTGACTCACGAAGACGTGGGAGAGGAACGCATGACTAAGACGACTGAACAATATCAACCACAGATGAAAGTGTCTCAGCTTTTTATTCATTACCTAAAGCAGACTCCAGCCTGGAACAAACCCCACCAAACACCTCCAGAGTGAAAAGTCACAAGCCACGCAACAGATCTGAGATTTAAGAGCTTTCCTTAATTGCACTAAAATGACAGAATGCGAGACAACAGAGATGCAATAAAAGAAGGGCTCGGCTTTGCCAAATAGTATTCACTCACCCTCATGTTGGGCCAAAGCACTTTTGAAGGATGTTCATGCTGCTCTTCTCCATGCAATACAAGTGTGGATTGATCAAGGGCTGGCAAGCTGCTAAAGTGACAAAGACTGATATAAAAAGGTCTGTACATAAGATTTTAAAGTCACAGTGGAAGGGGATTCAGGGAATAAAAACTTGTATAACTTCAGAAAACTCTATAGACAATATAGGCACATATACTGTCATTTTTTGGAGCATATTTAATACGAAAATACAATTTCAGTCTTTCTGCTTTAAAATTTCACATTTAATTCAATGCATAAATTCATCACCATTATACATTTTTTGCCTAAAACCACAAAAACACTGCACAACAAATATCTGCATTAATAAAAGTAACCTTGAATTGAATCAAGTTTACTTTTCTTGATATGTTTGTTGTTTTAAACCATTAACTCACTTAATGTTCTTGCTTTCATCATGAACTCTCTTAACTTCAAAGCATTTTTCAGAAAACAAGAAAGTAATTGCCTCCCACATAAATATATCTTGATTTAATGAAGTTTAGATATTAGTACAGTAAAACGATACAAAAATACAATGTGAGATAATGCAGTTTCATGTAATAATTGAAGGAACCAAATACAGTTAAGCACATGGTTTTTGGGTGGACGTCTCCTTTAAGAGGCATTTCTTTTTCTGCAGATGCTCTAAAGATCCTGACGGTAGTTTTGTTTGTAAGACTATTCAGGTCAGTCTTGCCACGGGCGCCCCCCTTGGGCCTCACTAAACCGTGCTACATCAGGTGGCTCGGTGCAGGGTTTTTTTTTGGAGGTACCGGGACTGAACATGCCAGTTTCTATAAATGTTTGCAAGAGAAAAAAACCTGACAGGTAAAAAGGGCTTTTGATGGGATAAGGAGGACAGTGAGAAAGGGAGGCAGGCGTGCGTATGTGAACTGTGGTGCCAGGCCCCTGGTCACAATCACATAGATTTGCATTCCACTCTAACAGGATATTGCCCAAAGTCCCCCTGAGGAGCTTATCCGTCGTGTTGGACCTTAACTCCCAGTGTGCACTACACCCTCACACACACACACACACACACACACACAAATAGACACTTTTTCTCTCCCTCCCTCCCTTTTCTTTCTCTCACAGCTTAATCCCCTCTGTCTCCTTTCTTTCTTTTAGCTCTTTCAGTTTAACTCTCACACTCTTCATCATCTCAGCTGCTCAGCCCTGCACTCGTCTTCTCATGGTCCCCTCAAACATTTAATTAGCTTATCGGCGCACATCTCTTCTCTTGCAGTTCACTTTCAATCAAGCACAAACAGAAAAGTTAAATATAAGTATAGGGCAAATTGTAAGTGCTATATATTTGTTTTGATGTAGAAAAAAGTTAAACAAAATCTAGTACCCTTCTGAAAGCTACTAATGTGACTTTTAAGGTAAAATTCTGTAGTTTTTACAAAAAAAATTAAAATAAATAATAATAATTATATATATATATATATATATATATATATATATAAATGTTGCCATCTGTTTATTTTGTAAAAAAAATACAGAAAAACTGTAAATAAATTTACAGCCAATGTTTTTTACAGTATATAACTGTAATTTACAAACAAGAAATATGAATGACTTAACATATTTTTTTATGTTTTGTACTTTTAACATAATGACAACCACTGTAATAATGCAGGTGGTAAAAAAGAAAACCACATGAAGAATCAAGGCTCATCACAAATATCTTCGCCACAAGCTGAAGTATATACTTATAAACAGAAGGTGCACAGAGTCATTCACACAAAACACCATCATGGTAACACACTTAAATAATGTAATAAACATTCATTAAACAACAGAAGATGTAACATACCCTCCAAATATACAGAGCAAATAACAAAACTATTTAAAAACATTTGAGCAAAATACTTTCCAATGTTCGGGGAATTCTGGGAATATCAGTTTACAGTTTTTAACTGTAAATTATATATTGATCTATTTACTTCTCAAAACTATACAATTAACAGTTTTACAGTAAAGTTACATGAAATGTCTGGTTAGATGTTTTACAGTTTTTCTCTGTATATAGTACGAGAACTTACTGTTAACCTATTAACAATTTCTTCTTGTAGCGTTTTTACAAAAATTGTTCTTATTTTTTTATTTTAAAGTATTCAAATATGCACCTATAGGCATACATTTTAAAAAGCAACCACTGCGCATAAACTACAGTTTGTTTATTCTTCAAGTAGTCTTGAGTACATCTGCAGTCCGTGTGTTTTAATAATATGCATGCCATATAATGCTACACTTGCCATCAACTAAATTTGCATTTCCTGAAGGAAACAGCAGTGCTTGCAAAATAAATGTGCAAAGGTGTAGTAATACTAGGCTTTGAGCATGTTACATTGCGTTTGCACAACAAATACAGGATATGGGCAATGATGGCAGGCACTTTTTGTTTTTAAGCAATCAAAAATGCATGTGATGAATTCTCAACGTTAAAATATATTTTTGTTCAGCTACTGTGTATGTGAGCACACCTTTAGATTTAAATAAGCTTAGGAAAACAAAACCAATTTGAAATATTGCTGAAAAAAAAAATATTCTTCAAGTATTCTTGAGTTAACTCTTGAGTTAAAGTTAAAAGTACCATGCATACTCTAGAATGCACACTTGCTGCTAAATTTGCTTTTCATGAGGACAGGTGCCATAATTCTAGACATACAGTATTGAGCTTGTTAAATTACTTCATCACTAGAAAATCTAACTTTAGCATGACAATTGATTATGCAAATGTATAATATATCAACATATATTTACCATTCTGTCACTAAGTCTATGGAACATTTCCAAAGTTTAATGGTATAGTATAATGTTTACCAAAAACAGGTAGCACAGACTGAAAGTATCCACAACACAAACTTTGAATCTGCATATTTAGCAGGGCAGAATTAACTAGGTTTAGAACCTATTTAGCCATTTCTTTTCAGGAATATTAATATTACACAACCTTGCAAACACTGTTAAATATTGTATGTCACATTCTAAGAAAAATATAAAATATACTCAAGTATTGTCTATTTTAACTGATAACAAAAGTTTAACCACATCAATTCTAAAAAAACAACTTTAGGTGAACAGAGTAAACATAAATAAAAAGGAAACTAATAGATATCATGTTTCCCAAGTTGACTAAAAATGTTAAAAGGTTTAAATGTTAAAACTAATCTATCTAATTAATAATGCACCACTGCGAAAGTCTTATAAAATAAACCCTTAAAGATGCATTTTATATGTTTGTTATTGCGCTTGTCTGAAACAACTTGTTGAGAATCGGCAAAGTTTTTTCCTGTAGTGTCGTTCCTTAAGTCAACATTCGGTTTTTATCAAACCCACAACGGGCATAAAAAAACAAAAAAAACACAACAATACACACTCCATAAAGGCCACATTCAGCCTTCCGTCATGAAGGAAACGTGATTCAGAGGCTGCAGTCGATGTTTTTACGAGTTTTAATTCTACGTATATACCACCTCCCCTGCCACAAACCAGCCCCCACGCAGCTAGTTGAGAAACAAAAACTCTCTGTGTCTTATTCTCACACACACAAACTCACGCTGTTTTTGTCTCAAACACACACACACACACAACCCGCCCTCTCCCAGAGCATCTGGTCTTGGGTAGGGCAGCATATGTTTTAATTTTGATTGACTCACCTGTCACCTATACTGCCCTCCTCATTGTTACACACACACACGTCCCCCTTTTCTACTCCCCATAAAATACCTCTCCAATCCCCCCCATCCTGCCAAACGCAGGCCATTAACCATTTCCTACGAGCTGCTGGTAAAAGGAAGGAAACAGCATGCCAGGCTTTCACACAACACGAAAGTTCTGCGCCCTTGAAGTCCGGCGAGCCGGGGTAAAAGTCACGCTAATTGACGGGCAAGCTTAATTCAAATGAGCCCGTAACTAAAATCGGACTAGAAAGAGAGTGGGGCGACCTGCGATAGGGCGAAACTTTCGAAACCTTTCAATCGGCCCCAGCGTCAAACCACTTTGATGTGCTCGCCGCTTTTCATCAGTTTCCTCTCCACGTATGAAAAAGCCATTTCAAGTACAAAGGCTCGTGAGCACATTTGTAATTTGTCTCCTCTTTCGAGAACAAATGGATGTGGCAAAAACCATTTTCCCTTGTTCTGAGAGAGATCTGAATGAAAGTGCATATGAAAGGTGTGAGGCAGGAGCGGCGCTGAGGATGGACGGACGGAAAGCGGAGCCCGATTTTTCACTCGAGTCAAACCCTATTTCACATCGGGCTGTTGTAACACCTCATCCACAGGCTCTCGGAGAGAGACGGACATAAATGAGGAGGGTAGAGAGGTGAAAAAACAGGGGGCGAACGAGAATAAAGGTCCAAATCCTCGGCTGTGAAAACTGTGGCATCGGGGAAGTGCATGCACGCCTTGTTTGGCTAATAACCTGGAGTCTTGTAAAACGTGAATGAGGGAGTCCTCCGAGCTTATAATTTCACACCCGTGAGGCAGGGGAGATGAGTGTGAATTGAAGGAGGACGGCTCCACGTTGGCGCTTCCCCAGGCCTTCACACACCAGAGCCGAGAAGCCAAGACCACTGACTCCTGGAACAAAAAAAGAGGTCTGGATCAGTCATCAAACCCACACTGAGAGATGCAACAGAGTCACAGTTACTTACCGTAAAGCATGCGCTAATTTCATTCAGAGGCCCCGGTGTGACAAACATACTCACTTGAACCTATAGATATCAAGCTCACTTATACTTGCTTTTTAAACATCTTTAATTGATACTTTTAACAATACTTACTGTCTACCAATATACACAATATATAACTCATATTATATATTGTGTATATTTATTATGTATATACAAATACACACAAGCATGTATATGTTTAAGAAAAATATATTAGATTTGTATATTAAATATATTTTTATATAATATACATTATAAAAATATACATGTATTAGTGCTGGCAAATATTTTATTGCATCCAAAAATAATTTTTTTGCTTACTTAAAATATCTATGCGTACTGTGTATATTTATTATGTATATATAAATACATCAAGTATACATTTTGAAAATATGTACATGCATATACAGTACATTTGTACATTCTTATATTTTACATTATAAATAAATACATGTTTAATATACAAAATATTTTTTCTTAAATATATACATGCATGTGTGTGTGTGTTTATATATATATATATATACATACAAAAAAACAAGTTCACAATGGTGTATAAAATAAAAAAAAATCACAATATATAAAACTTTGATGTACGTTAGTGCAGCTAAAAGGGAGATTTCTTGTTTGATGAAAATTGCCAATGCAAATAAAAATTTTATATTTTTAATGATTTCTTTCAATTGAAGCAACATGTTACAACAACATGTAAAAGTCAAACAACCTTCCAGGCCAAAATCACAAACTGACTGTTGCATTAAAAAACTATTTTTTTGCCAGTAGCGTCTTGCCTTCAGGTTCAATAGTCTCCATTCAGGAGATTATCCCTTAAAATCAGCACAAAAAGCCTGCGGATCATGTCAAGGTCTTCATTTCTGAGACCTTGTTCATCTTCTGAAGTATGCAATTTCACCAGACTCATATGCTGAAACATCTAAAAGTGTTTAGTTTGATTTCTCTAAAACCTTACTCTGTTTGTTTGAGCATCTTAACTCAATACGACTGGCTCAACCAGTCACGTGAGTTTGGGGCGGGACTACCTGTTTGCCGGGCCAATGGCATGTTTGCTGGAAACCTGTTTGAAAACAGCTATTATTGTTGCAACTCTGATTGCTGACAAAATTACATACATACACTTCTTTAAAGAAAAGCCATATGAGTGTGTGCGTACTGAAATGCTGAGGTAGATTTAACAATCATCGTCTCCCTAATGATTAAAAAAAAAGTCTCGCCATCAATATCTAAATCTGCATTTTTGAACCATATCCCCCCCAAAAGAAAACTTCAATATCTTTTTGATCTTGCTCTGTTTTAATTGTGCCCCTGTATAAAAGGTATAAACAGACAGCTTTCGCTCTACACGTTAATGGGTTTTTGCAGGAGAGAGGGGAGTGTATGTGTGTGTGTGTGTGTGTGTGTGTGTGCTCCTCACCGCGGCAACCAGAGCTCTCGGAGGAGAACACTGCTGTAATTATAAAAGGAACAAAGCACTGGAGACTAAAAACACATGAAAGGAAAAGAAAACATACAAGCCAATCAAGGCGCTCACAAACACGCTCTCTCATGCACAAACACGCACACCGATGCACACACACGTTCACTCTTGGCCCTGCGCTTTGTCCAGAAAGGTTAAATTACAAGCATGCAATGATGCTTTGTCAAATGCAAAATGACATTCAGACACCACCAGATACATGCCTATTTTTAAAGTGTATCAGAACAGACCCTAACTGATGATCTAGTACATGCATCGCACAAGAGTCGATCAGACAGCCCTCTTAAACTGTCTTCTCCTAGAGGAAACGATAAAACCCTAAAAGCAGGAAGGAAGTCATGAAAGGAACAGGTCTGGAATAAGGTGGGGTCACTATGACACACACACACACAGGTTATAGTCAGAGATCCAATGAACACCTACCTGGGTGTTTGCAGCCATATTACCTGCCCATTTTAAAGAGACTGTTCATTTAAAAAGTGAAATTCCATCATTATTTGTTATCGTCTGCGATTACAATCTTTATTTCTGTGGAAATAAAAACAAGATATTTTAGATATTTTGAAGAACGTTATTGTTCAAAGACAGAGTGTAATAAATGACAAAAAAAAATTGGGGGGTAAAAAAAATACATAAATAAATAAAAAATACGTTGAAAATGAACTTGAAATAATCACAATTCATCAATTTAATAAATCCTTACATTCTAATATTGGTAAAACTACACCTGTATGACTATTTTCATTTCACTATATGTATATATATATATATATATATATATAACACATATCATTTATATTCATATAATTTGTTTTAGCCTTACAAATATATATTTTTGTAATTTTGCATACGGCAAATATCCTCCTAAAAAGGTGGCATTTTCCTTTAAATTAGCAATTAAAATGTTTTTGTAGCTGTGCATAATGTACATATATGTAAAGAATTTAAAATGACAAAATATAAAGTGGGGGATGGCTACACATTCTTCATGCATTCAAAATTAAATACTTTGTTTTAGTTATTAATATCTCTTTTTTTTTTTGGCATACTGTATATACTGAAAAAGGAAAAGGGGGCGTTTTCCTCCATGCCATGCACCATTGTAAACGTTGCAATATCACACGTCAGGGCTAACGGCAATGTTTTGTGTCTTTACCAGCTATGTTATGACTCCCTTGATGTTTTACAAGTGACATTTGGGTGTTGTGTGTTTGTGGGGGTTTCTGGAACGTTATATTCAAAGAACACTAAAACTGTTTTAAGTGTGCAAGATACAGGCGCTGGGGGAAAACAGACTCCTGAGCTCATAGTTTGGCTGGCCAGATCGTCCATGCGCTTTCCTTCTGATCAAATGCTTAAAAGCCAAAACCACATCAGCTGTTTCCTCACCGCGTACAGTGATGCACTCAGCAGTCGCGCACGTCTTCGTCTTCACAACATGTCATCTATCAGTCATCCTCGTACTGCCGAGCACCACAAAGAAAACTCAATCAGCCGCGGGAGCCTCTTTTTGTCTGCCAATTCTGGAACTTTCATGCTCCTTATTTGTCAGGTCAAAGGTTAAATTGCTGACCCTCCTTCTCACCCCCCCCACCAATCTCCTCCTCTCCGCGGCGAAAGCTCTATCTACAGAATCCCTATATTTACATGGATTAGACTTCTTTCACGCTGAAGAAAGAAATCTGGTTCATAGTCAAAGCCCGAGAAGCGGCCCACATCGCCGGAGTGGCCACGTTATTCACCGCCGGACAATGACCATATTGTAGGGATCTGAAAGAGGAGGGGGGGTGGAGGGAAGCGCCCCACTTTTGGCCCGAGCTGGAGCGGAGAAACTGTTCCCCTCCAACCCCCTTCCCTTTTCGACCACTGCAAAGTCCTGCGCTTGTGCCACTAGGCTCACGGGGGCAAAACCCCATCCGCTCTCCTGACAAGAGCAAACAAAGCCTGCCCACTGTGAACTAGATGAAGATGTCAAAAGCTTTTAGGCTGGTGGGTGGAATGGGGGGGGGGGTGGATGGTAAGACAAGGTTTAAACCAACAAAACCAGAGAAAAGGCCCTTTTCACTCCCATGGATAAATCCCACTAAGTCTACATTTCCACATCAGCTTTACTTTCCCCCAGCGACTCAATAAAATGATCAAGAACAAATAAGCGAGGCCTCAGAGAGGACGGGGCCACCGGTTTAGCAAATAGACCATGCCGAGCTAATCAGAGGAGAACAGAGGAGCTGATACCGTATAGACATTTGGGAAATTTACACAACATTAGCGTCCTCATGTAATCCTTCGTGATGTCCCGCAACTTCTGCAGGAGGCCGAACTGGGGTCAAGCTTCTGGAAGATGCATTCTGCAAAAAGACGCGAGGCGTCAGCATCCGTGTAAAACAAACTCAAGTTTCAGAAGGACAGCATAGCATGTCACCATAACGCTCCTCGATAAGTTGTTTACTCGCTTTATGCGTAACACCACACACACACACACACAACTACGCACAGCCGCTTTCACACTCTGCTTCTCCAGTGGTGTTGAGAACAAATGAGAGCTGTAAGATGTTAATTAGTGTTTCCTCCTGTTCGGCAGGCCAGGGGTCTGAATGAAGAGGTCAACACTATCTGTGTACCTAAGGCTCAGACAAAGACACAACACATTGTCTTTGACCAGCCAGGGCTTAGCACTGCTGTCAGCGAGGAAAGAGAGGAACGGAGCGGGAGCAGGAGGGCGCGGGCACATTTACGCTCTAGAATATTTTTGCAATTAAACACAGCTCTGCCCGTTTTTTGAAAGAAACCCAAAGCGCTAATCCGAATTTCCTCTCAGTGTTGTAAACCCAGTCACTGGCTGTGATTTTAAAGACAGAATCCTCTTTTTACTGCGTGTTAGGACTGGATGTGAGCATTTTATGGAGGTCAAAGATCAAAGACAATCCATCTACTTTGGATCCACCATCACGGATCTGGATAAAAGTGACATTAGCACGCACAGGAAGCGTTTTTCTGTAAGTGTTTACTTTTAAACACAGCTTTCTCTTCCAGGCCAAACCAATACTGGGAAGTAGGAAGTATTTAAAGGGCAAAGCCTTGTCCCTTTTGAGGACCCACCGTATAAAGCAGACCAGAGTGGAGACTATGGCCCATTCAGATGTTAATACATACACCATTCCACTGACTCTGATTAACTCCATGTGAGTTAATAGTTGCTCTGTTAACAAAGAGTTATCCTCCCATTCAAGTCGGCGGTATGTTTAGGAGGAGAAAAGCAAGGAGAGGGAACTTGTAGTGAACCTTTACAGTACAAGCCCCTTCAGGATATAATACAAGCTCCGTCTCCTCTGGCTAATCCAGCCTGCAGATGCTGGAAAGAAGCTCACTGGCCTTACAGAGACAAATAGTCAGAGAAAGGATGGAGGCAAACAAAAGAAATGCTCTCTCTCTCCCCCCCCCAGGCCTAAACTGGGCCAGAGGTTCTCCAAAAGTGTGGGACAAAACCAAGTAGACAAGCTAAAAGCTTACGTTGCTTTGGAAAGTGCTTTCTGTGCGTGAGTTTATCCTCATGAATAATGATTGGACGAACAAACTTATAGTTCTCAATGTGCTGGCTTTAGCTCTGTCTGGGTTTTGGGATATTTAATATGCAAAACAATCAATAAGACTCCAGGTGATTATTGAAGTTCATATTGAAGTATGCTTACCTTGGTCAAATGCATTAATGAATGACCGTAAACTTACTTTATGCCAATTAAATTAGGAAGTTTGTCTACATGTTTCTAACCCAGAAGTACTCACCATTCATTTTACATAAAATTTCACTTAATTAATATGCACCCTATTAGCTAGGTGGTACTCTCTTAAAAATAAACTGTAGTTATTAAACATTCCCCAATGATCGGCTTTCTTCCTGATTTTTGGCCACAGACTGACAGGTTAATATTAGAAGTTGAAGGCAGTCGTGCTCTGGAGCTAATCTATAATCAATTCCAAATGGTGTGACTGTATAATGAGACAGCAGAGCTAATGGGCAAGAGCAGAATGGTCACTACATCCTACTTCTAATTGGTTTGGTTGCCCAGCCCTCAGCGTTTAAAACACTAGCTTTTTGAAGTTTGGTTGTTTGTAATGGCTCACTTATTGTAATTCTCTTTGATACATTTCTGAGGCGACTTCTCTACTCTAACGTAAACACGCACCTGAACTATCGCGAGACCGGTACCTGAACTAGAACTTCAAAGCCGCTTTCACTTTTAATTAGTCTAGATTTAAGAGAGACAATAGATTTATTTTGACTTAAAATGGACTGCATACACGCAATGAAACTGTCCGTTTTAAGCGCACTAATTAGCCCATCTAAATTTCATAGTGAACTCTCGCAATGCGTGCAAAACCTTTTATTAGGACTAAATGCTAATAAAGTTGATGTGTGCCTCTGAATCCATCTCTTAATCTTATTTAGACAAATTATTCTTTAATCATGCACTGTGTCAAGGCAATCTTTTAAAGCCTGGGTTTCAGAACATGAGGAAACCGGTCGCAACAATCTTTGGTCGGCCAAAAAGTGTGTGTGTGTGTGTGTGTGTGTGTGTGACAGAGAGAGAGAGAGAGAGAGAGAGAGAGAGAGAGAGGGAGGGAGAAAGAGAGAAAGAGAGAAAGAGAGAGATATTCCTCTCCCCTAGAATGCCCAACACTGTCTAATTAACAGGACTACAGACTGAAAGACTGGACCTCTTCATACCCGTCTATTATTTCACGTGTTTGCGGCAACCATTAAAAGTCTGCATTAGTTTTTAAAATAATTATTATTCTTGCTGTTATTATAATTAATAATAACATTAATAAATATAATACAGTTGTCCTGTATAAATGCACATGTCTGTGTAAATGTATAAATAATACATACACGTAGGCTAAATACATAACGTTTTTAAAACATCTCCAATCTAAATTAAATTGTTTATGCCTCTTTTTTTTTCTTCCTTCAAAACAGAACAGCTTTTCTCGAGATATAGGCAAAACAGCCACGAAGAGATCAATGTTGACTGGATCATACTTTGGCAATAGTCCAGCATAAACACTCGGTCTTGTCAGAAGAGCAGTGTCATGATGAGGAAGTTGTTATTGGTTTCCGCTCTCACACCTCATCGGAAGAATCTGATTCAGACAGAAGGTAAAGGGCAAACCTTGAACTCATTAACAGGTTAAAAGAAGGGCCACGAAACAGCACTATCCATCCACTTTTAATTCAGAGCCGAGAGAACGCACAAGACAGATGCTCTGGCTGTGTGTAAAATAAAACCCATGCATGTATCGTGTCATGGAGTCTGTTTAGCTGTGTTAAGACACGTTCTTGTGTCTTCATTTTCACTTTCAAAATCTCTATTTTTACACTGTGTCGTTTACTAATATAAAATAGAATAAAATAAAAAAAAATCAACCAAGCTTCCACAGTTCTCTCTGGATAAAAGATTAACGATCCATTCACCGGGAGTGGGCAGGCAGTGTTGCTCTATTCGTTCGTGGTGAAAGCCCCAAATCTCAGCACAGAAATATCAGTGGTTTGATCAGAGCTGGATAGAATTATCACGGGGAGAGATACAAAGGCGGCAGACAAAACGCGCTCGCTTTCCCTGGTGTTTGAGTACAAACCATATTAAACACCGAGCTCCAGTTATTAGATCTGACTCAAACAGCACTGAGGAATATGAAGCAGACGTTTATGAAATCAGAGACACTGTTTGACAAACCAAACAGGTAGGCTAAGGTCTTTAATAAAACAAAAAAAAAACAAAAGGACCATACTGAACAATTGTGGGGAAAGCATATGTACAGTGTACGAATTATACAGTGCAGTGACTTTCCAAATGGTCGAATTGCACATTATTAAATGTCTTATTGTAAAGGCTTAAGCCAACCAATATGGCTCTTTAACTTTTGAATATGCAAAAAACCGCTAAACCTATCTTTATTATGTAAATCTAATTCTATAATAAAGTGATACAAAAAAAAAAAGCCCAATGCTTACGCAAATTGATGCTGTAGGAAAGCACGTGCTGTTGCTATGGCTACAGCGAAAATGTCTATTTCGCGACAGGTGAAAATCGCTCAGCTTTCTGATTTGTTGCGTTAGTGAACGCCCTTTTGAAAAATACAAATAGCATATACTTGTTTTTTTGTATGCAGAACATATATTATTTTAAACAATAACCTATATATTAAACAAGCTATACCTAAGTGTAGGTGCTGCTTAAGTTTAAGAGGTTGTATATATTGCCCTAACCCAAGTTTTGAGATTTGACGGAAACACGAAATATGATATTTCGCACACACCTCACGATATCCCGCACTGAAATGTTTAATGTATAAGCCAACATTATACTAGACAGAGAGCGCACATTATAAATATGCATGTATTCAATTAAGGGTATTACACAGGATTTCATTTGCATAAGGATTTGGGAGCTTAACATGCTTTTTTTGTATTTGTGCAATAAAACTTTAATATTATCGCCTGCCCTTCAATGCCGTGGGTACTTTTATTAATAGTCTATCTGTCTACTACATTACTATTAGGCTTACTATAGGCTAGCCTACTGCTATCATCACAGTTCAGATCAGGTTAATAGGCCCCAGTGATTGCAAGGACTGTGGTAAACTGTAACTGGTATATTTGTCACTCTACATAAACAGTAGCTGCACCTGTTCCTCTCGTGACAGTGTGGATTTTTCTGGATTTTTTTTCATTGAGTGAGTAGACTAAATATTTGGATCAGTGGACAAATGTGTGGCTTATTTCAGTCAAGTGTTTATTCTAGAGATCCCCAGATTCTCACAATTGGACGTTATTGCGCACTTACTGCAAAAACAGCGTCTTGCTGTTTTCTCTGGCGTGTCCGTCTTGCTGACCCTCTTTTTATTACTGTGACCGTGTGATACAGGAAAAAGTCACATGGAAACCAGAATATTCTGGACAATGTCACTCAGGTCAGACGTTAGAAAATGATGGGTTAAATTCCTTAATGTAGGCTAATCTTCCTCTTACAGGGTTTGAATGGCCCGTGTGTTTGGGAATCCAGCAGGGACTTTTCTTTATTCAGTGAGCTGAACCTGTGCCATACACTTCAAGTACATTATATAGCTAATTACAATCGATTACACAAACATCATTTACAATTTATGAGCCACATGCTAAACGGCCAATTTTAAAGAATGTTTATTAGTTCCTTCGTTCACAGCACTGAATTAAAATACACTTCCCAGCAATGTATGTGAAGCTCACGGTCTTGTCAAAAAGCCAGGTGTTTGTTTATAAGACACAAGCTGATAATGTGTCAGAGTTAATGCCAGCCTTAATCTGTTGTGCTGCTTGGAAACACGCTTGCGTTCAGGTTGTCTTATTGGAGGGTGCAGAAGCTTTCTGAAGAATAAACAAGAACGCATGACAATTTTTGAGCAACTAACGAGCTCTTCTTGAAATAATGATTTTGATTTTAACGCGGCGTCTAAAAACATTGTTTATGAATTGTAATTAAACCCAAACACATTTCAAATAGGCTTGGCAGAAATCTCACAAAAACAGTAAATATTAAACCTAATATAGTAAAACAATGCCTACACGTTTTTTTACGCTATGTGCATCCACTGCAAAACATTTGCACAAAATGTGAAATATTCCTTTTGCACTGTTTTAGGCTATTATTTTTTTTGCATGCTAAAACTGTGTCTTCAAGGGTCTATAAGGAAAATGGAAGCCGAAAGCAAATACGCAAAGTTGAATGAGCAGTATTTATTATTAAAGCGCTTATTCAGCAAAACATGTATTTAATTAGGTTAAAGCGTTGCTGTAATTAGAGTGAAGTGTATATGGACTTAAGAGTACAACATTTGAAAGCATTAAAAAATATATATTAAATTGTTTGTGGATCATCAATGATATATTAAGTCTTTTATAGAGTGGCACTCACAAATCAATAGATTTTTGCTTCGAACTATCATGCCCATTTCGTTAAAACACGAGTCACGTGGGGGCTGTATGAATTTGTCTCCCACTGGTTTGTTCCTGAGGTCCTCTGCTCTCCAGGGCTCGAAATTAATACTGTCTCGCCAATTAAGTTCAGAGCGCCAATTAAGAGTGCTTTATGAATTCTTAGAGCAAAAACAAATCCCCCAAAAATTAAATGAGCAACTGAAAACGCCACCGCAAAAATCAGTGCAAAGACACTTCAATAAAAAATGGACTAAAATGTAAATAGAAAAATAACTATAATATACGCTGAATTTAATCTCTTTTGCGCTTCTGTCTGTTTTTTACCCCTTAAGTCACTATGTAGACATCAGAGAAGTGTCCCTCTTTGCGTTGTTAGAATCATCACCTATTATACTGGATGGACTGAATAAGTCAAACAAATATATGGTCTTTGGGGATTTGAAACCAGTGGCTCACAGCAGTCCATATGAGGTACAAAAGAGGACGGCCATTAATAATGGATGATCCGAGATATTTATTGTGAGTGTTTTCCTTAGCTTTCCAAACACTCACATCATTAAGATATATAACAATATTATTAAGGAATGCTTACTTTGGGGGAAATATGGGCTAAAGCTCATAGAATTACATTAAAACATAAGAAATATTACGATGAACACTCAAATATGTGAAATATATTAAAGTGAAGAAAACCACGCACATTAACTAAATTATGAGAATTGCATTTTTCCATTTTGCATTTTCTTTCCATTACATTTTTGAGCAGGTTACAGTGATGAAACAGACGATGTCACTGTGACACTGACGTTAATTGGACTTCTCACAGATACTCTTGAGCTGTACATTCAATGCTGTATTCCGTTCTTCTGGATCCTTTTGTTTAAAGCAGTCGCGGGGATCTGTCCGGATAACACCGAGGAGGGTTGTCTAGTAACGCAGATCAATCCGAAAACCAATAATTAGTTTGAACTAATGGTATAAAACAAAACAAACAAAAGAGAGATATTGTTATTTTTACACTTCATGGCATCGATTTACAGTTCTATATAGTCATATGGAATTAATGCAATCAAGGAGCGAGTCACTTTGGCGAAGACGAAGACGCGAAGTGTCCATTACGCGAAAGTTTAAGTGTATATATATATCTCGCTCGTATTAAGGTCGACGCTCACTAAATCTAAATACTTAAGCTTCCTAACGCATTAAACTTGTCCATGCCAAAAGAAAGGAATACAAAAAAAAAAGTCTTTTCAGAAAGTTACCATCAAATTTCGGTCCAGCTGGCGTTAAAAATCCCTGCAACAATTCGATACAGTGCGTAGCCTATATCAAGAGTTCGGGTTCGAACAGCCAATAATCACAAACTGAACGGCGTGACGTCAAAGTCCCGATAGAAAAGGCGCGTTGGGTTTGCTCACGTTTGGAGAGGGAAGAGCGCAGGGAACCTCACTGTCTTCACTGGATTATACAAACCAAAAGTGTCCTCAACTCCTCCTCCTCCTCATTTGCTTACACGCTGATCCTACTGCATGCGGGACGAACAACAGCAGCAAATGCTGTACGAGACAGGACAACCACCTCCTCTGCTAGAACAAACCTTTGAGTTTATTTTCACCCAAGCTGAAGCCTACTGAAATTGGACATTTTTGGTGTTCGCGTCGTGGAGGAGGCGCAGAGACGTGGATGAAGATATAACCACTTGCAGAATCTGAAGCGTCGTTGTAGTCGTTTCTCCCAGGCATTTCGGGATTATATATATATATTTTTTTTTACTCCTTCGGCGATGCAATAACGGATTTGTGCGTGTGTGTTGCGCGTGCGTTTGTGTGTAATGACCGGCAGCAGTCATGCTCCAAAACTGATTTCTGAAAAGCCAAGAAAGAAAAACTGAAATCTTACACTGGCAAATGCATGTCCAAAATGTGGTAACTGAAAGTTACTCACGAAGAAATAGGAGGGTCCAGTGTCACACATGTAGAGGGGCTTCAGTAGCTGGTATGTCCTCAAAGCTCCGGAATGCTCTCATAGGCTAAACCGAGCTGTACTGGGTGCATGTTTGGCGATCTCGCACTCCGATGCATTTAAAAGAATCTAACAGAATACGGAGTTGACATTTCTGATAAACGAACACCGTTTAGACCGATCAGATCCTCCAAACGGGAATTATTTAATGAGAGCGAGAGAGGTCATATGAACTGCACAGGGCTAGAAGTGCGTCTCACGGAAATCTTGGGTTGCAGATCTGACGGAAACACGTGCTATTCGGTCTCATCTGCGGCAACGATGCTTTTCCACGGTCTGCCTGGAGGCGAGATGCATGGTGTTATGGAAGAAATGGAGCGGAGAGGAAAGAGCGATTCGGCGACTATCAGCTCGGCCATAGATATGGGGGAAACAGAGACGGTAGGAGAAAGCCATGCCTCTCGCTCCAGGCGCTTGCTTGGAAATCCTAACAGCCTAATGTTAACTGAACCGTTATTCCAACAGTGCAATACAGGCTCAAAGATGTGATTCCGATCTTGGCCATTTAAACAAACTTCAAACTTCTGCGGAGCCAAAATTACAGGCCTCGTCTTCAATGCATTGCTTGTAAACCTTCAGTCAAGGGTAGGATGCAAAATAGTTACAGAAAGCTACGAGAAACGCTATTCATTTTAAATGGCCTTTAGTCTAATTTAATTTAGGCCGTGAAAGTGTGGCTGTTCGATAAAGTGGGGAAATAATAAGCAAGAAAATCCAGATTCGGTGTTGTGCATGTACTGATGTACATAAAAGAAATCGTAATTATTTTTGCAGACGCTTATGCTGTGCTGCTAAACTTTAAGTGACGCGAAAATATTTTCTTTTTTTATACTATACGATTAAAAACATTAGCAGACGTTGTGATCGAAAAAATATCGGCATTGCTTTTTGGGCTATAATATCTGTGATTAACACCAGCAAAAAAAAAAAAAAAAAAAAAAGCAGAACCTCACGTAGATTTCATTGCCATTACAATATACATTATATATATATATATATATATAGCAATGATGAATGCTTAAAACATTTTAATACTAACTGTAATAAAAAGAATGACAGAATTACAAATAAAGAAATGCTAGAACAATATTTTATTCTTACATGATGTGTGTGCGCATGTAGCCTACATATATTACGAGTGTGTTTGCTGTGCATCTAAGGCCACACAACACGCCGAACGTAAACACAATAAAACAAGCTCAGCGTTTGATTAATTTGCTTATACATGCATCACATTTTCCAAAACTGTGTCTTTGTTAAAGAAAAGAAAAAAAATCGTGAATGGAGGCATGCTTAATAGAATCTTTTCTTGCGGTTGTTTTCTTATTATTCATGGCATTCCGTTGTTACGGGAAATATTAAATACAAATCAAAGCCTACTCACTCAATACACTTCTGCATTTGTCTTCTCAATCTCACGCCCCTCCCATTCTCCACAGAAGTGAACACTAGTAATACCTCATTCTTCGGACATTTTTCATCAGCAAATGCGTAAAATAGTGTTTTGAATAATTCCCGAACCCAGACACTTTAAGTAGCTGCGCGTCATGCGTTTTGTGCGTTCCTAATCTGCCTTTAGAAATATTAATTTTTATAACAGTGCAGATAATGGTGCAGAGATTATAATGAAACTGGGTTTTGAGTTCCTGCCTTTAATCGCCTGTGTTTGTGCAGAACATGCCTTCGATCAGCGGGGACCGGGTGGCTCTGTGCGCGGGCTGCGGAGGGAAGATCTCTGACCGCTATTACCTGCTCGCCGTGGACAAGCAGTGGCACATGCGCTGTCTGAAGTGCTGCGAGTGTAAACTCAACCTGGAGTCTGAACTCACCTGCTTCAGCAAAGACGGAAGCATCTACTGTAAAGAAGACTATTACAGGTGAGCAAACTCGTGTGCGCAAAAGTTGCACGATCTTACGGCATTTCCTTCGCCTTCAGTGACATTTTCGTTTGTGGATAAATAGCTAATAAAAATGCAAAACGGTCGCCAAAGCCTGCTTTTTGTCTGTGGATTGTATCTTGGTGTGGTTTCGTCATTATACACTTTAATAATGCAAAAACGACGTAGCTGTGCGTTTTAATAATCGGTCTAATAATACTTTAATCAATACAGACCCTACTAAAATGATCCAATTTTGCTTTGAATTTAACGTTGTGTTTAAATTAACAAATTAGCAAAGTGATATTTTTTTCTTGCTAGATGTTGTGAGGATCTCATGATGCAATTAATATAAATAATAAATACGTTATCAATTGCAATGATCCATGACTATGCCTAAACCTGCTAAACGATTGTTCAATTTTCTCGTAACAGCCAAATAAACAAATCATGTAGCAACATCCTCTCTGTATATGTTGCAGATGATTTTGGGAGTCATTATGAAGAAACGACCCAGAAACGATTTACCCACTTAATCTTGCTTTGCATGAAATACGATTTTTTTTTTTTTTTGGGTGGGGGGAGCAGCAAGACCTATAGAAAAACGCCTTAGTCTACTGTTTGGGTGATATTTAGCTGACTGTGCACTGATTCTGTATGTCATTGTGCAATTTAATAATCAGAGGGAGGCGAGAGGCCTATTAAGATAATCATATAAGTGAAGGCTTTACCCGTTTCTGCGTTCAAATGAGGCTGCAGCTCACGTCAATCTCAATTGTTAGCTATTTAGTAATTATTCGATGCGTAATTATTGGCGAGACCAGATGCCACTGCACGAGTTAACTGTTTGTTCACGCTTCTTGCTGTTTAAAGCATTATTTTAACTTCAGCATATAGGGCCAGTTAACAAAATAAATATAGCTATAATTTGGAAATGCAATTTATAAGGTTATTATGAGAAGCAGCACATTTAATGTCAGGCTCATGAGTGGTGGGCCCACCTTCTGGTTGAAGTGTGTGGAAAGGTCACAGCTGCTCTATTCTCCCGCAGAAGGTTTTCGGTGCAGAGATGTGCCCGGTGCCACCTCGGGATCTCGGCCTCGGAAATGGTCATGAGGGCCAGGGATTTGGTGTACCACTTGAACTGTTTCACCTGCACGACTTGCAACAAAATGCTGACGACTGGGGACCACTTCGGCATGAAAGACAGTCTGGTGTACTGCAGGCTACACTTTGAAACGCTCATCCAGGGAGACTTCCCCACGCATTTCAATCACACGGATGTAGCGCCTATTAAAGGACTGGGCAGCACGGGCCCTCTAGGACTGTCTTATTATAACGGCGTGAACACGGTGCAGAAGGGCCGGCCCCGAAAGAGGAAGAGCCCTGGGCCTGGAGCGGACTTGGCGGCTTATAATGCAGGTGAGACCATCGCTCAACTTCTTCTTGTTGCTGGTTTACTGCTCGTTTTATTTCTTTATAAACATGATTTATCCTTCATTTAATTTTCTGAACGAGAAGCACGCGTGTTTCCTCTCTGAACGAGTTCCCTGCGATTTCGGTGAATCTCCAGGTTTACCAAACTTTTTGGGCGGCACTGAACACCCAACGAAGCAAGATAAAAACAAGTCAGATGAATTTACAAAAAAATCGCTTAAACAATACTCTTAGCTCCCACTATTCTGAACAATAAAGTTCGACTTTTATAAACATGATTGTGGTTTTTAATTAATTTAAAGTACATATGCAATACGAAAAAAAGGGGAAATGAAAGGGTAAAAATGCGGGGAACATTTCAAAAAGCCATTCTAATCCAGTCCTGACTAAACGAATTTACTGTTTTGTTTGAGTGTTTCTTTTGATAATGAGCAAACTGATAATTAAGTTTGATAATGTTTTAATATTTAATTTCCTTTTATACATTTCAAATAGTCTACCTTTACAATCCAATTCGTTTGAGACATCTAAAGTTCATAAAGCACAGCCTATATGAGTTTTTTTTAAAAGAGCGCAGTTCTTTTACTACATCGTAATTCGGTATTAAACATTTCGTATTTACACAATTGTTAAAAATATGAATTATATACGTTCACGTCTTTACTATATACTAGGTAAAAGACAAAAAAGCGCCACTTTTTTTTTTTTAAGAATCGACACGCATCACAGATTTCTACTAAAGCACTTGAGCTTGTGCTGAACAATTTGGAACAACGTGACTTGTTCGCTCGGGCATTTCGGGCCCCTCAGCGGGGCATTTGGGCCCCTGCTTGAGGACCAAACAGAGGAATGATGACGACTACAGAGACTGACAAGTGGAAAATGGCTTAGATGCTAGTCGAGACCTCCGGAAGATTAAACACAAGTGAAAGAAAGAAAGAAAGAAAGAAAGAAAGAAAGGGAAAATCTTCAGCTTTTCAGGCAAATCCATACGAATGAATGTATTATGCTTTTTGCTCTAAATGCACGAGTGCAAACAAAGCACATTAGCATATAGGGCATACAAAAACAAACTTTTTAATTAAATACGACGATATGATCATTTTATTTGTTTACAGTATTTAATTTCAGTGAAACTGATTGGAAGCGAAATGAATAAAACGGTTTTCCAAAAACAAAATCGTTATCCCAGGATGCACATACTGAAATCGTTTGAGTCAGATTAAGACTCGAACTATAAAACACAAGTTTTATTATATCTCCAAGCTATATTTCCACTTTAAAATGTGTACTTTTTTCTAGCACTTTAAACTCCGATAGTTGGGTTGCTTTGTAAATCGTGTTGTCTTGGGATCGTTAATTGAAGTTGGCAAATTCAGCACAACAATTGCGGTCTTGTTTGGTGGACTAACCGGCTTCTGAAGAATTGTTATATTACATGGGAGAAATAAACTTTTTGAAAGCAGATCAACCGTTTGACAAAAACACGAGTTAACTAGAGTGAGTGAACTTTGGTGTTCCTCTGCTCTCTGAGAGTCAGACACAGTCAGATCATTGCTGCCCCCATCAGCTCACACTTTAAACAACAGCAGCGAGATCTAAACCTGAAAAACAAGAACAATAAAGACGCAGTTCACCAGTGCAATACTACAGTAACCACGTGCGCATAAATAATTCTGTGCTCGGTGAAGATAACTGCTCTTGACGTGCATCACTGTAGTAAAGGTAACAGTATTTCTCAATGGCCATATTTATATCAGGAGGAAACATTTGTTCACCATGTGCAGCGTTGTAAAGCATTCAAGGTTAATTATCTGAAGTGTTGATCAGACCATTTTCAATGACTAATATTTGTAGTTGTCAGAGAAAACATAATTCTGAACTGTCATGCGTCTAGCAACACATAAACTTCTGCCAAGAATTTGGAACTGGCGCAAACACATTTCTGACACATTCAGACAGGCCTATCTCCTAAACACTGGTGTCCAAGACGGATAGTGTGGGCTTTTCACAATCAAATCCTACACAAGACACCATAAAAACAGAAAGGAAGATATGGCCATATGTGGGGGTGGGGCTGCTGTAAAAACACTGATTTGGGTTTCTTCCCTAAAAAGAACTTTAAAAATCAACTAAAATCATGATGCAGACAAACAAAGCTGTTTAAAAAAAAAAAAAAAAAAAAAAGACCAAAAGGGCATGATGTAAGACTACAGCATAATGCAGATTATTATGCATGCAGTAAGTTGCAAACACAGCAACATGATGGTGCTGTGGCTCTTTAATGTAGTCCAATCCGAGACTAAATGCAATGTTGGAGCGCAATGAAAGAAACAAAAGAAGCTGAAAGGCACGTCCTCGTTCTCATCACAGCATCTGATCGTTCTGTCATTGCATCTCATGTATTTATTGTTGAGTTTCAGCTTTCTGCATTTCCTCATACTAAAACTGCAGTGCTACACTATATAACTTTAGCAGTATGGAAAACATCATCTGCATGTGTAGTTTTAAGCTGTTGAGAAGTATGCGCTCATTTTGGGATCAGTAACAGCAGCACAGCTAATCTATTTTGCGTTTTTGGATTCAGCATTGAGCTGCAACGAGAACGATGGCGATCCCATGGACAGAGACTCGCAGTACAGCAGCAGCCAGAAGACCAAGCGCATGAGAACGTCATTTAAACACCATCAGCTGAGGACCATGAAGTCGTATTTTGCCATCAACCACAATCCTGACGCCAAGGATCTGAAACAGCTGGCCCAGAAAACAGGCCTCACCAAGCGCGTCCTACAGGTCAGAAAACTCCTGCATCCTGTTCTCTTTATGCAATTCTTTTCAGCTTTGAGATTTTAGCAAATTGACCATGAAAACCTTTAGTTTTTATATACTGCAGTCTTAAGTCACACAGGTATATTTGTAGCAATATAAATAACAATAAACTGTATAGGCCAAAAATATTGATTTTTCTTTTATGCCAAAAATCATGATCATAGAATTTCCTACCGTACATATCAAAGCGTAACTTATTCAGTAATATGCATTGCTAAGTACTTCATTTGGACAACTTTAAAAATTATTTTCTCAGTATTTAGATTTTTTTGCACCCTCAGATTCTAGATCAGTGGAAAGCACATTTATTCAGCTTTCAGATAATTTATAAATCTTAACTCTTATGATTGGTTTTGTGGTCCCGGGTCACTAGTTTGCTTGTATAGCACATTTCACAATACACATTGTTTCAGAGCAGCTTTACAGAAAGTCAGAGTGTCGATGTTTATAATGTTATCATGCATTATAGTTGCATTTAGCAGATTAGAGCTGGACAATATTGTAGATACATTTTGTGACGATACAAGCAATCAAGCAGTTAAGATTTGCTATAATAGAGCATATATGCAGATAAAGCAGGACATATTTGTATATTTTATATAACCACATACATTTTGTTTGCAACAATTATACCATTTGAGATTTGCTTTACTGTACATATCGCTTTAATTGAGTCTACTGTATGTGTGCAAATAAATTTGATTTAATATATAATATAATATGTATTAAGTAAAACAATTTAATAAACAGCACATTCCTTCACATCAGCAACTGATAAAAAAAATTACTTGAGGAATGTAATTCACAAGCCTAGTCTCCTCGATGGAATGCTATTCATTTGTTCCTAAAAGAGAGAAATCTGAATTAATTACACGCACGCAAAGTTTTAGAGCATGTCCGGAAATAAAAGAAACAGCTGTTTGTCAGATATCATTGAAACAAGAAAAAAATTAAACGCCGTTACAAGCAGGGGACAAATGCAACGTAAAAGTCCCAAATATTCAATTCAAAATCAAATCTCAAATCACTAATTATCACCGTCTGTCTCCTGAGCATCGCATGGTTTTTTCGGCTGTGGTTTATTTCTAATGTATGGCGTCTCGGTTTACAGGTCTGGTTTCAGAACGCTCGGGCCAAGTTCAGACGAAACCTCCTGCGTCAGGAGAACACAGGCGTGGACAAGGCCTCGGACGGGTCGACTCTGCCTGGAGGAACGCCGTCCGGACCGGCCTCGGAGATCTCCAACGCCTCCATGAGCCCCTCCAGCACTCCTACCACCCTCACAGACCTGACCAACCCCACAATGCCCACCGTCACCTCCGTACTCACCTCTGTCCCGGGCAGCCTGGACGTTCACGAATGCCGGAGTCCTTCGCAGAGCACCTTAACCAGCCTCTTCTGATGCTCAGATCGCTCAGCACCTTCATTCGCGGAGCCTCCTAAAACAGAGACAAAGCGTGAGGATCGCAGATCTGTCTGAAACGTTAACCGATCTACCTGGGCATTTTTGTACAGGCCAGGAACTTTACAAGCATGGCCGAGACTGAAAAAAAAACGAGAAACTCTTTGTTTAGAGTATTGCATTTCGGGGCAGACTCAAGTTTCACTGAAGGATCTGTTGATAAGCGACTGATTTGTATTTTTGTTTTTATGTCCCCTCCCAACCATGTTTACAGAGAGAGACTGAGCTGGGAAATGCATTTGTTCGTCAACCTCTTATTTATGTTCACGCACAGGAGTCAGTGTGAGGAAACTGGATTATAATGTGAATAATTACAGTGTAACCTAGCCTGACTGTCACGTGCCTTATCCTGCAGTGTAGTCACTGAAGCCCCTTTAGCAACGCTAAACGAACTACATCAGAAAATGTGTACTTTCATTTGTCGGATATGAAAATGGTTGAGCAAATCACACATGCACAAACACACACACATGAGGAAGAGCTGATCATACACTCTCATTCCAACATATTACCTCACTCAGAAACCACTGGATATGATAGCAGTACATATGAAACCTGAGAACATGTTTCATGCACTGGGAGAGAAAGCGGCTGTGGAGAGTTTGTACAAAGAAAAAAACCTTGATCGGAAGAGTGCCATGTAATGGAGCTCATCACAAACAAACACTGATTTATGGAATGAAACACTTTTTTTTTTTTTTGTTCCTCATTCGGTTAGGTGATTTTTTTTCTCAACCATTAAGATGTGACAGTGTTGGAGACAGGGTAAATGTTTCCATGGTAACCAGAGGCTGCTTGTTGAAATGCTGTACAGTTTTGACAGATTATTGAGAAATTTCGAGTCCACTCCCTGCAGTATCCCCCTTTGATGTAAATCTTCAGTTCTGTAAAAAATATAAAAAAAAAATGAAATCACTGTTTTTTTTGTGGGCCTCATTATTTCACCAGTTTCAAAGCATTTTACACAACAGCCATGCAAACAGCGTTAACACAATTCTAGAGCTTAAAGACAAGACACGTTCTAACTGGACATTAATACATTAAGCTGATGCTAGTTGTCATTGTAATTTAAAACCAAGAATCCCAAGACCAAATGCAGTTTGGTGTGATTTGTTAATGCATATCATGTCACACAAAATACATGGTAGCATTTCAACAAAAAAAATACATGTTGTCCTCAACATGTAAATTAGATATTAATTAAATATGCAAAATATTTATTGAAATAACATATAAATATAACAGTATATATATGCATACACGCACTAATGTTATGCGATATTACAAAAATATCAGTGTTATCCATATAATGAATTTCACAAAAACACGTTCAAATGTTGAACCACTGTTTTAATTAAAAAAAAAAAATAATAATTGTAATAAAATAAAATAAAACTGTTTTGCAGATTATTGCAAATTATTCCTCAAAAAATAAATAAATAAATAACGAACACAACCAACTAAAACCACATTTCTTTTTAAGCTATGGTTTTGGCAGCTTTATGATCAGAGAGAAACCAAGTTCCTCTGGGTCCTGTAATCAGAACCGTATTTGTCTTAATCACAGGAAAAAACTGTGATAATAAGAAAATAGCTTTGATTAATTATTATACACGTTAACACTGAGAAAATGAAAATAATACATTTAGTGAATTCCTATGTATTTATCAAATGACAAGAAATGCATTTTAATGCACTTTAATATGTTCTGTTCCTGGCTTGTTGGTCTTGTACACTGTTTGTGTGTGTTATTTCTGAGCAGTAAACCTCTAGTGACTAGTAGAGTACAAAACCTGCACTGGAATTTATTATGATAATTATTTTGAAATGCTTGAACGGTGGAGCACTTGGAACGCAAGTTTATTACGGCCCATGTGAAATATATGGTCGGCCAGTCATCGTATCTGCACGCTTGGCCCTTGCAGACATCCGCTCAACGGAAGCACATCAACACATCCTGTGTGAACCAGGCCTTGGCCCTTGGTCTGGATGAACATTAGGTCAGTGTCTCGGGTTTCTCTCTCTGCTGTTTGTTGAAGTGAGTGGTGTGGAGGGGTCTGGCTCAGAGCCTGCCACTCAGGTTCCTGGGGGCCTGGCAGACTGGGGTTGTAATGGGCTTACGATGGGTGCCAAAGCCAGCCAGCCACCGTGGAAGCCAATGTGGTGCCCAGATGTACAGCGCATTCCCACTAAAAGCCACACGACAGAGGCTTTAATGGAGAGAGAGCCTGCTATTTAAAACACACTACAGCTTTTTTGGAAATAGTTGGTCCAATAAAGTTTAATATGGAATATTATTACCTCATTTCTGACTGTGCAGAATCCGAGGATCATCGCATCGGTTTGGATGATTCTTGCCATGCAGCAAAGAGCATGCAAAGTGTCTGTGGTTTTTGCAGATCTTTTTTCGTTTCCTTTGTCGATCCGCTGTGTTTTCCCTGAAAGCAACTACCATCATTACCAATAGAGTTCAATAGTTCAATAGAGTAGCAATAGTTAGCTACGCCTGATCAGGCCCATTTAAACTTTCAACTCGCATACAATAAGAAATGCTTCAAGATCAGAGGTTAAGCGACAGATGAGTAAATGCATAAATATAAGTATGTAGCACAAGAGTGCACTAGACCAAACCCTGCTTCTGCATACTTGGGAAATCTTACAAAAAATGATCAGAAATAAATGTATTCATCAGTAGAATTGGGACGTTCCTTGTTAAACATTCATAAAATCAAATCTAAAAATGGTATAAAAATATTATTTCAATATTTATTATGATATTAAATTATTTCCATTCCTGTATCATAGTATTTACAACATATTTCAACACTGAACATTTTTTTTTATATCTTGTCTGGTTTTCCTGTACAAATATTTCCTAAATCGTAATATATTTTCTTTCTAAAAAAAAAAAGATTAAATCTTGTAAAAATAAATAAATAAAAAAAAGTAAATAAATAAAAATAAATAAATCTGTCAGCAGTTCCCTTCAAATATTAGTGTTATCAAAAGTCCAAACTAAAAGTTTGTTGACAATTTATGTGTATATTTATTGCATGTATAAATAAACACACATATAATTTTTATTTTGAAATATTTACAAATACATACACATTATATTTGAGATAAATATACTTAATTTATATTTTCTTAAATAAATACATGCATGTGTGTGCATTTATATATAAATAATAAGTATACAAAGTACACAAGCATATATTCATTGCGATTGTTTCGCAGCACTATGTGTATATATATATATATATATAATACAAAGAAGACCATTAAAAATACTGAATAGGAAAATCCTATCCAGAAAGTGTCCAAAAATCACATTAACATGCAATTTGTTTTTTCTGATTTCACTTTCATTGGCACGCAACTCTTAATATAACAATTATTGCATATATAATGTCAAAAAATACAACAAAATGTAATTTTCTGTTGAATAAAAGCAATGCTTCGTAAGAAGTGATGGCAGGAGATGGGCTCTGTACAAGCAGCCATGTTTTCAGCCCTCGCTCATATGATTGCCCAGGGCAAAGGATGGTCATTGCCTTTGGCTACAAAACCCTCAGCCTTTGGCAAAGCAACAGTCCACCCCTGTTCAGAGCAGACTGACTTCAGTCAACAACAAACTTAGCCTTGGTCTGGGTCAGGCTTCGCACAGATCGGCTACAAGCTGCATTTAACCATCCTCATGTAGCTTCTGGCACACTTGCTGCTGAAAATAATTAGGAGTTTAAGCTGATCTCAGATTCAACAAAAAATGGCCAATAAACCAGGGATCCTCTAATATACACTTACCTAGACAGCAATTTAAGGCTCTGTATCCATGTGAAAATGTCTTCAACCTTCTTTCATATGAATTGTTGCCTCAGTGGAATTTCTTGTAAAATATACTGTAATAAAATAACTTAGTAGCTTGTAAGTATGGTTGAACTGGATCATCAAAGGTCAGCAGCAAATATATTGGTTAATAAAATGAGATTAGATACATTAGTGTAATTTAATTATTTCAAGTTTATTTTAATTAATTTTGATGAATACTAAATCCATTTTTTGAAAACGCGAAATGAATTAATGCACATTCGCATTTAGTCTAGAACTACTATGTATTCACTAGTGGTGGGCCGTTATCTGTGTTAACGTGAGACTCTTATCGCACGATAAAAAAAATATCACTGTTAATCTATTCACAAAGTTGTGCTGGGAGCTGGGTCTATACTACACAAGCTATGATGATTTTCACCTTCATAGCGCGGATGTATACCTAGCCGAACTGCACTGTAGCCCTATTCGGACGGGACTAGTTTTCTATAGAGAGATTACAATTAGTATAATCACAAATACCATGGTGAAGCTAAATGGCTAGTGCAGCAAAACCTTGTTAATGTGTGGTTACTTTAGTTCAACTATTATGATTTTTATTTGTAGTAAACACATGTTTAATTTTGATAATTAAAACATATGTAACCGAGTGCTGGAATGAACGCAAGTAATCTTACCTGATACTGATATTACAATAGCCAGTCTTAACAGTTTACGTGATCTGGCTCTTTATTTGTATTCATCTATTTCTTTTATATATCAAAATATATTAAAGGTGGCAATGGTAACCATGAACATCAGAGGCAAAACACAAGAATTATCCAGTATGCAAAGCAGTGGTCAGGCGATCATTGAACTTAATCCAAAGGGGCAAAGACAAGAGCGAATATCCAAGGCATGTAGGGTCAGGAACAATAAATCCAAAAACAGGGAGAAACACAAGGAAACAAGGAACGCTTACAGAGGGGGATATCCACACACAATGATCAGCAAATTAACAGAATACAGACAGGACTTTTATACACACCAAAACAAGGCTAGGGGGTGGAGGAACGAAAGAGTGGCCATGGCGACAGACAAGGTGGGTGGAGACACAAGTTCATAATAAGAGTCCAGAGATGGAAACGGAGACAAACGCACAATGAAATACACATGAGGCTGGAGTGCCATCCAGTGGATCTTGCTGGCACTTCCAGCTGAACTGTTACAAATTTATTATCAGTTTTTTTTAATACATTTTTAGACTTCTTTGATATATTCAAAGTTCAAAATAACAGCATTTATTTGAAACAGAAATATTTAGCAACATTATATTATGTCTTTAATGTCACTTTTGATCAATTTAATGCATCCTTGCTGAACAAAAGTATTTAAATGTGGGATATATGCTTATGCTTCACGTTTAACAAAATGCTTAAAGTGCCGCTATTATGCCTTTTCAAATATGATCATTTATGCAGTGTGTCATGAAGCTGTATGTGAACATAAACTATCTGCAAAGTTGTGACGCTGACAGTGCACGATAAATAAAGTTATTGTCTTTAAAAAAAGAGTTGGCTCACATTCGCTTAAACGAGTCGTCAGTAATTCTAATCTGTTTCTGTTACGGACACACGTCACAAAGTAACATATTTGCATAATGTCCGCCCACATTCTACGTCCCGAACAACTTGCCACGCCCACAAACAGTACAATCTCCATGTGGATGTCAAGAATTATCATGTGCTGTCATTCAGTGATGGCAATGGGCGTTTCTTTTCCGGCACACACTGTAGCGTTAGACCAATCATAAAGGACTGCGCCATTTGACCAATCACAGCAGTGAAGGCTCATGGGAAGGAGGGGTTTAGACAGACTGATTCTTCGAACTGCTTCACACGAGTCGTTTACAAATCATTTAGAAATGGGGTAAAATTAAATCTATTTGTGTTTTGTGACCTTGCATACATGTTAACCTCTTTTAAGAGACTTCTAAAGGAATATTAGCAACCTTTAAAATGGCATAATAGGGGCACTTTAACATCAAAATGTCTGAGATGAGTTGTGAGCAGAGTCGGTGAAGAGTTGCTGTCCTTGTCAAGCTTCAGAAGCCCTCAGATCAGGTGTAGAGTGGGTTAAAGCTGAAGTGTGGTGGGTATTTTACCTGTCTGCGCCACTCGGCCTCTTTCAGCTTCGAGCATACATGAGTGTGTCTGTGATCCGGCTGCACTGGTGGGCATCATTACACCGACAGCATTCGTCTTTCCTCTGCCAGTCATTCTCCATCCGCCACCGCCTTCACAACATACAACACGTCAGAACCTCCTCACCAAAATCAACCTGGCCACACACACACACACACTGATGCCAACCACTGGCGGCGGCCATTTATTGAATTATTGAAGGATGTTCTCATGATATATTTATCATGTGGTGATAAGCGGTAAACACTCTGGCCTATGTGTACAGCAAAGAGAGTGATATTCCATTACAGCACATTAAATAAACATGCCCTGATCAATTATTGATCTTTGACTAAATGTTAAGCGTTTAAATCTTAAGTATGTTGAGGGAACAGCTATGAGATGTCGCCTGTCTGCTGCTTTTAATTAGTGGTGGTAAAACGACCAATAGTGCATAACAGACTCTTAAACAGAAGGATGAGGGGAATATCTGACGTCATTATGCTTTCTGAAAAATGTGAGTCATTTGTGTTCCTCTCCAGACATAGAAAAAAAAGCCTTTAACAAGCAATAGCTGATTTCAAATGTGTCAAGAATTAAAAAACTTTTTCTAAATGTTTGTTTTCTTATCACAAAGATTTAAAATCTATTTAAATAATTACTATAAATAATAATTACTGCACTATGGGCTAAGAATTAATTAATTTAATGAATGAATTAATGAACGATTGTATTTTTCATAAAATAATGTTAATAAAGATGAACAGTGTAATAAATGTATTATTAACTGTTTGTTCATGTTAGTTAATACATTAACTAATGTTAACAAATGACACCTTATTGTAAAGCATTACCACTTTATCTTATGTTTTGTTGTCAATTCTGTGTATAATAGCCAACTGAATAGTGGACATGCCAAAATATCAGCATTAAAAATTGTCTTTGCAACTTTGTAATGTCAAATTATGAAGTTTGTTTAAATGCATGGACACTACCCATTTTCCGATAGAGAGCGTTTAAAATCCTATTTTAATCTTCAAACTAGGTCATTTCATAGAATGACCAGTTTACGAGACCAAACTTCATTAACATGATCGCCGTGCATCTAAACGCAGGCTAAGTATCGGTTAGCATGGCCCTACAGGCTGAGGCCAGCGCTTGTTAATCGCCTCTTGCCCCATTGTGCCCAAGTGGACTTGAGTGTAATACATTATGAAAATGAGAACGAGCATGGCTACGTGTTCCTGAGGTCATTATGTGACCGTTTAGCTCTATTTAGGACTCTTCTGGCCGACCCTCAGGCCCTTGTCTTCTCCAGGCTAGCCACTAATTAGCATGAGTAACCTCCTGTGCTTGAGCAACAAAATGGCTCTCGCCACCGTAATCGCATTCATTTGATGGCTGAAGAGCCGTGGTGAGATGAAATTAGAGCGATTAATTAGGGGTTGACGCGCCGCCAAAGGTTTTCAATTTTGCGTTGTCACATCAATAACAGATATCTCCTTCTTGACCACACAGGAACGGCCTAAAGGAGACGGACGCATGGGGAATTACCAACAATTACCACCAATTAGTCATTCTCATCTCCAGACAGGACAATGGGAGCCAACGGGAGCGTTGTAGTAGCGAGCCCTCGCCGCATCTTTGACGAATTTTACTTGAGATGAAAATCACTATCACTAATGCTATTTTGGATTAATTATTGCGTATATTTCCTCCCCCCTAAGATAAAGCCTGCCCTTATAAACAACAAAAACATGCATTTATTAGTATTCAATGTGCATTTGTAGTGCACTTAAAATCTTGAACGTATAAAACTGTTTTTGCTGATAATATACTATCAATGCATTAAAAGGCCACTTAAAGTGCACTTAAAGAGAGGTTAACTATCAATCAAGTACATTTTAAAACTCCTGTTTTAAGGTCATGCTTTAAAAAAAAGTGCATACTAAAGCATAAACCAAATTAATGCAAGTAAATAATGTGTTCAACTGCAATTTCATAATTAAAATGTGTAATTACAAATATATTTATTAATTTCTCATAAATATGTGCTTAAGTCCTACTTAAGTGGCTCAAAAAGCACTCCAAAGTTCAGATAACTATTTAATATGAGCTTAAACTAGCATACATTTATATTTTATGCAAATAACATAGATTCAGTTTGCACGTAAGTATATTCTTTTAAAGTAATCAGGTGTAATTCAACTAATCTTGAGAAAACTTAAAAAAACAGTAAATTTCAATATTTTTTAATCAGTTTATTGATTTGAATGTAGTTAATAACCTTCTGTTATAGCTTTTCCCGTTTATTTGAGATATTATTATCGTTTCTAGCAATCGTTTAGTAGTGTTTTGAAGTTTTTATTCATTTATTTATTAAATATTTATGTGGTTTTGTCATTTTTATTCTCTCTCTTTCTCTGTCTGTGTTTGTTTATATAGTTTCTATTATATTTATTGTTATACTGTTTTAGTTTTTAGTACATCTAAATTAAATTGAGAAATGTTGACTTGGCAACTAGATGAACTGATAAATAAAAAAAACAATACATATATGCATATATATATATATATGTGTGTGTGTGTGTGTGTGTGTATTTACGTGTCTTTGCTAGCTATATATTCTGTATGTGACAATCTTGTATAGTAACCCTGATTCAGACTGTGTTAAACTCTGGCCTGGGTCATGGGTGACCACACCGAGGCCTGTTGTGATAACGGCAGTGTAATGTTAGTGCTCTAGCACTAGCTTTCAGGATCCTCCGGCGCCACACAGGCCTGTCTGCAACCAGCAGAGGAAAAAAGCCAGTCAGACTGACACGCTGTTTATTCACAAATGACACTGCCGGCAACCGATCGGTGTCGCTTCTGTTTTTTTTACCCGTTTCCCCCCTCGTATGAGCCTGTGATGTTTCCTTTGTAGGTGCTACAGGACGGGGGAGAATAATTGAGCGTTGACGGCAGCAGAGAGAGCGAGCGGGAGGGTGAAAACGCAGACACCTGCAGCAGGTGACACATCTACGGCTGAGAACCGGCTTTAAAAATATGGCTGATTATTGTCGCCGTGACAGGAGCAAGAAACACACACATGCATGAAAACACGCTGCTCATTTGTGTTTGCTTCCCGCCCAATGTCCCCACGCATTACGCCAGGAGCAAAGCAATAAATAAAACAAACGGGAGAGCACTGCACTTCCGCTGGCGCTGGATTGGATGAAGCCTGAAAGGGAAACACAAAGGTTACCGTGGCTCATTCGGCCATTTGTCTTGTTTGTTGAATCTGCGTGGCTTGATTCGGCAAACGAGCACTGAGGAATCTGGTGACATCAGCACTTAATCAAGACGCGCCTCGCCATTATAAATCAGTTGAACTACTGACACCTGAACTTTACTCCATGCGCGCTTTTAAAGGCCATGCGCGGCTGCCTCAGCTATTAGGGCGGTGCTGATCCATGGAGCTGCATCAAGGTCAGGCCGCGGACCGACGGAGCCCTGCCGCATGCAGCGCCCCTTCACAACCGTAATAAGATGGAGGTGAAGAAATATACTTTGTGTTTCTGAGTGGTAGTGGATTTAAGACAACAGCTTAAATTGGGCAGCGTCTCATCTGATGGCACAAGCAGACACATGCAGGGTGGAGAAAATTCAACATTTGTCCAATTACTGTTTTAGCAACTATGTCAGGATGCGTCACCCTCCTCTGTTTAGTTCCTACAAGCACACACAAGGAGGGATTTATGAAATAAAACTAAATGATAACAATTGAAATAACATTTGAACAACAATACAAAAGTTTACACACACAAATAATATTAATGATCAATCATTATCAACAATAATAATTATTATAATTATATTTGTATTTAATTGTGCATCTATCCCCTAATAAAAAATAAATATACTTAAATATATTTAAATTATATTTATTTCATGCTCAGTATTCTACAAATACATTTTCATATTTATGTACTTAATAAAATGCTGTGCAATTGTACTGTTAGTATACTAAACTGGTAAACTTAAAGTCTGCTGAACAGGAACAACTAGTTTTATACTTTAATGCAATACTTTTTTTTATGCGTTTTAATAAGAAATATGTATTGTGCACAAGTAATACCACAAAATAAAGTTTCATTAAATTTTAATATCAGTAGGTCGCGAGTTTTCTGGCGGTAAACATGTTAATAGACTTGAACTATACAAAATATAAATATATTACATATATTTCTATAAATATATTTAGCTTTAAATAATACACACATAGAATCACAACATTTTTAAATTACATTAATATTACATATTAGTGTATCTTTCTACATATAAATTGAATCAAATTTTATTTTTTGTTTAAGGAAAAAAAATATAAATTATATATATATATATATATATATATATAATTACAGATGTAACAGTTAAACACGCATATGCACACAAGCATATAGTAAGTAGCACAGGTGTATTTGTACAATAGCCAAAAATACATTGTATGGGTCAAAATAAGTGATTTTTCTTTTATGCCAAAAGTCTTAAGCATATTAAGATCATGTTCTACCATAAATATATCCAAATTGTATTTTTTATTAGTAATATGCATTGTTACACACTTCATTAGGACAACTTTAAAGACAAGATTCCAGATTTTTGTTAAGATAAGAAATCTTATTTATTCAGATTTTAGACTAAGCATATAATAAAATAAATAATCTCTCTCCTCTAGACTTCAATTATAATTGATACCCGAGTTTGTGAAAACCAAGTTTGATGTCAATCGGTGTCCTTTAGCATCCCAGACGTCCCAAGTTTGAACATGGAAATGGGAAAAATGACATGAGTACTAACAAAGAGAAAGATTTTGAGTGAATAACAGTCTATTTCTCACACAAAACTATCATACGACTTCAGACGTCTTGCTACACAGAACATAAACTGTTTAAACTACCTTCAGGAAACTTTGGACAGTTTGTGGTACTTTCATTGTAAAGAAACACTGCTAAACTTTGCCTCTTCACAGAAGGAGTCTGGAACAAAATAAGGATGAGCTATGATGACAGCATTGGCTTATTAAGTATTTTGTTGTGCAAATTATTAGTTTACTCTTTTATCACTTAAAGCTGGAGTATGTCATTTCTGCAGCACATAATCTCAAAATAATATTTTCAAATAGGCTTCTCAAACTCTAATCTGTTCATAATTGGGCAGATAACAGATAGTCCTGCCTCATATATAGTACTCCACCTTGCAGTGGTTAAACAAAGTTATTAAATTGATTTCTGAAGGATCATGTGACACTGAAGAAGGGAGTAATGATGCTGTAGATTAAGCTTTGATCACAGGAATACATTACATTTTACAATATATTCACATAGAAAACAGGTATGTTAAATTGTAATACAATTTCACAACATTACTGTTTTTACTGTATTTTTGATCAAATAAATGCATGCATTGGTGAGCATAAAAGGCATCTTGTAAAACGCTAAAAATCTTGCAGACACAACCTTTGAACAGTAGTGTGTGTATGGAAATGAACACTGTTTTAGAAAGAATTTTAATCTAAAGAATTTATATTATATATAATTCATATTAAAGTGGAACTTGAAAAGGTAACTAGTAGTTAAACGATTAAACCCAATTAATCAAATCCAAAATAAAAGTTTTAGTTTACATTAAAAAGAAATCAGAGAAAAACATTTATATACTAAATTTAACATTTATACATTAAACATTTATATAAATTATATTAATATAAATATAAACATGTCAATATTTTATGTATATATATGCTGTATGTCTGTGTATTTATATATACATAATAAATATACCCAGTATATATTATGTATTAAAAAAGGCTTTTATTTTGGATGCGATTAATCACGATATATCATTTCACATTAAAAAATGACACCTAAATTTCTCATATTGATAACAGCTCAAATGCGTTATTAACTACCTACTATAACAGCACGGCTGCCTTTAAAATACATGATTTTACTTCGAAACGAATACTAAGTTGTTATCTTTAATTGGTAGCTTTACACAAAAAGCTAAAGCTCAGGAATGTTCTTTCTGGATATGTATGTTGTGGCCGTACCTCTGTGCGAGTGTGTGTTTGAGTCAGTGAGCGTCTCAGATTCACATGAGTCATCACACGCCGCCCCTTTGTACATCAATGACATCTTTATTCTTTTCTCCTGGCGCTCGGTGCTCTGTGGCAGCGAGTGCAGTAGCTTTGTAAAGAAACATCTCTTGCTCCTCTTACCATTGTGTGTGGCTGACAATGGCACAGGACCTCCCAGATCCGCAGCTGCAGCCTGCACACACACACACACACACATAGGCAATGGGAAGTTCGCTCCCTTTGCCACACACTTTTTCACCCTAGTTCCACTCGCTCGCTCAAACACACACACACACACACACACACTCAGGCTGTGCAGTGAAGCTCTATGAGCCCGCGCTTGGGAACAACTCACCAAGCGATTCAGCTGTCACTCATCCGTGAGCACAAGCCCGGGCGATACTTCCAGAGAGGGTGTTCGGTCCTCGCCCCGTTCAATGAGGAGCACCATTGTTCTCTGAACCCTCTTCACTGGGCCACTCTTGGGGTCTCTGGAAACCAGGCCATAGCAAACAAACAATACGCTGCTCGCCGCCTGAATGGACCACGACTCGCATGTTTATTGAGGCCAGACTTTTTTTCTTTCTGCCTTCCTTCCCTCATGAATTTAGCATCAGAAATGTAGCGACACACAATGAGGAGGATTTAGCGTCCATTCACCGGGAACGGTGTCCTTCGAAGACGTCCAGGTGTATCTTTTCACCATCTCTGCTTGTATACAGATGCGTGACTTCGAGGCCGCCTTCCTGCGAAGAAATCCAAACAGGCTTTGAGGCTTGGGTATGTGAGCACTTCAGAGACACTAAACACTTCCAAACAATGCAATCATTAGTAGTGTTTGCTAACCCAAGCTCATACTTAACTAGTGACGTTCAGGACCTAAGCCATGTCTAAAAAAGCAGAATATGATGAAAGGATGTGAGAATCTTTTCATAACAAAATGGTAAGAAACCTCCTAGCAACCAGCCACAACACCCTAGCAACACAGCAGTATCATGTTCATGCACATATTTGACCGTGGACCACAAAATAAGTATAAGAGAGATTTATACATCATCTGAAACATGAATAAATAATATTTGTTTGGTCGAGATACAACCATTTAAATATCCAGATTCTGAGAGTGCTAAATACTGAGAAAATCACATTTAAAGTTGTCCAAAAGAAGTTGAAAAGAAGAATCAAAAATATAATTTGTATATATTTGCGGTAGGAAATTTACAAAATAGCTTCATTAAACATGATATTTACTTCATAATCATAATGATTTTTGGCATAAAAGCAAAAGTGATCCATACAGTGTATTTTTGGCTATTGCTTCAAATACACCCCAGTGACTTAAAGCATCACACAGACAATAGTTGATTGACAGCAGTGTGTCACTCCTGAGTGAGCCGTCATCAGACCGAGACGCAGAGACAAGCAGGACTCCTGCTCAAGAGATTGAGGTGTTTTGTTGTTGAATGTATTAATGAACATAGCAGTAGTGATTTACTCCCGACATCTGAGTGACTGAAGACGCAGAGGATTAAAGTTACGTTTGGTTCTGAAGGAAACGCGCTCAATCAACCAAATGCGTTTATGTTCGCGCAATTCATTCGTGATCCAGTCTCACCTACAGAAGCAGTGAGTATAATGTCTTTTGATTAATCTTTGCAAATCGCCTTTCCTAATAATGTGCTAATTAGCAAGTTTCACTATGAATACGGCTAAACAAAGATCCTCAGAGAGTGCCTCTGAAAAGAGGATTTTGTGAAGATTTAAAGGGGAAGTACACAGAACAGAGTGATTTCTAAAGACGTTGGTTACAAACGTCCTTCAAAATATCTTCCTTTGTGTTCATCTGAAGAAATAAGTCACATTTAGATGACATGAAGGTGAGTAAACAATCAGAGAATTATCTTTTTGGGTGAACTGTCCCTTTAAGACTAATCTAATCTATGACAAACATACTCTCAAAGTATATTCACACTATTTTAAAGCAGCTTCACAGAATTTAACATCTTAATATCTTCATGCTTTAGTTGTTTTTAGTACATAGGATCAGAAAGTTTTTTTTTCTCCATTCTCTCACGGATGGGGTTTTGGTCTCCTCTGGCTTGCTTAGTTGGGTACACCTGAGTTCTAGTGATTACCGTCGTCTTGAATACAGAGACCGTCTCTGCCTCCGCCTCTATTAAATAGTTTAATCTGGTCATTATACATTACCATTACTCTGTTCTTCTATTTGATAATGTTCAGTGCTTTGCTACAATCTGTATTGTTAAGCGCTACAGAAATAAAAGTGATTGATTGATTGATTGTTTGAATGACTGATTAATTGGCGCTTGGCCCATAATAATAATAGTAAAAACAGACAGCAGTGTAGGTTGTGTGGTGTCCACAATCCTGTTTGTGTGACAGTGTCTTGTGCTTGTCTGTCAATTCTTATGAACCCACCAGCATCTGCTGTTTCCTCTCTCTCTCTCTCTCTCTCTCTCTCTCTCTCTCTCTTACAGATCTGAGAACATAATGGGAACAGTTCATCTAGTGCACTACAGAGGGGGCTTTCCACCAACATTACCATTTAACTCTGTAAAATGTCCACAGGTGCAAGACATAAAAACTAGATTTTAGCTACTGTATTATGAAAAAGGCAATGTTGTGATAGACCTGCATGCCAAAATGTAATACAGCAGTTAGGGTTATTACTAATCCTGAACAATATTAACAATTAAATAAACAGTACGGCCTGTTCACACCAAGAACGATAACTGGCTTTATTCTAAGTCCATATCACAACTATAATCTTTTTATGAAGGTCAGTCTGGGAGTCTTTTAAAAAACCTTTTAAAGACCAAGTAAAGAAAATTCAAGGACTAAATTGAAAGAAACACAATATTCTCTGAAAGTAAATGTCTAAGGAGCAAAAAATGTGTTCCATTCATAAAAATTCAACAAGAAAAAGTGCAAATGAATTTTCTATTAAAATAAGTTTACATTTTCATGCCTCTGACATGTGTGTTTATGTTATGTAACTTATTAGCTAACTTATGTATTTTGATTTAAGATATTGTACTGGAAAAATAAATAGGCATGAATATGAATGGGTGTGATTACTTTTATGACTGCCAGTGTTGGTGTTAAACAGAAAAGTCAGTTTCATATAACCAATATTGCTACATTTTGTGAACTCACTGTGTTTGCACTTTTCAGTTTTTAATTTTATTATAATGCAAACCAACCACAAGAAGACAATAACAACAGCCTATGATAACACTGCCGTTACCATTAAAGGTAATAATTCTTGCCATTCCAACCCTGTATGACAAACCTGTAAGCTATTTTGAGGAATGCTGGAAACCATTGACTCTTTGGTTACCAACATTCCTCAAAAATATCTTTTGTTGGTGTTCTGCAGGAAAAAAATAAATGAATACATGTTATAAATAATGGCAAGTTTTTAGTTGGGTGTCATATTTTTTAAAATGAGATACCTTGACTCTTATTAAAAAGATGCAATAAGTGCATGCAATAATAATATTAATAATAATCTGTCATTATTCATTATGACTTTGATTTCTGGGATATAAAAAAACATATTTTGAGCAATGTGGAAAGCATTTAGATTCAGCCACCCCTGACTTTAATTAATGCAATGGGATTAATTAAAGTCAATGGGAACCAGAATGGGAATGGGAACTCTTACTAAAGTCCACCAAAAAAAAAAAAATCTGTCATTATTTTCTCACACTTATGTTATTACAAACTTAAATGCCTTTTCTGTGTTTTGAAAAACATAACAGAAGATATTCTGATAAATGTAGGAAGCCAAACATGTTGGTTCCCATAGACTTCTATTTTAAGAATCAGGGTTTACGATAATTTTCAAAGAAACATATTTTTAAAGAATGACAAAAAATACGAGTAATGGTTCAGTATATATTTATGATCCAGAAATTCCAATATCAAGCTATTAACTAACCAAATTCACCTGCAGGCCAGAGATACAACAGCCATGCAAAGCTGAAGATCTCCAAAACAACGTACAACTCGACTTCCAGCTGCACAGATATGAATTATGAAAGCTTTTACAGGCGACGCACACACAGCCATGTTTGTACCGCGTTTCTCACTGACAGGAAGGAAAACGAGAGCCATTCTGAGTAGCTTAGAAGCACAAATGTTTTATTGCGGCGTCCTGGCAGCGCGGGTTCTTTCGAGTGCCGTAAATGGTTCCCCACGGGCAGAAGAGCGCTAGCAAACCACTGCATTCTTAATTTCTGATACATAATTCTTTTGGAAAAGCATTTGAGCCTGTTTTTCTGGAGAGGCACTGTTCTAATAGTGATAAATTATTCTCATAAAGGAGGGCTTTCCTTTTTTTTCCACCTTGAAATAGAACTGAAGGCGAGCGCTGCGGCAGCATTGAGCAGCCCTGAGAGATGTAATGGGACATAATGATCTCAGAAGACACACACATTGGCTCAGGACCGCCTGCGATCTGTTTCCACTGGTTTCTTCACCGGCTATTAGCTTATACCGCAAAGTTTAGCCATGACATCCATCCTGTCTGCATAGACTTCATGTCTTACTTCATCAAGGACACACAGAAAGAAACAACGGCTACATTTACGCTGGAAGCTAAAGGGCCTAGTTATGATTTTCTGCTCAAATCAGCTGTTTCTGTGAGATTCACATAACTTTTAAACTCCATACTCCTGAACTGGCTTGTAAGTGCATATCTTAAACTGATATATTTATGATTAACATATTCTATAATGTCATTAAATGTATCATATTTTTATTAGGGCACAGTTTAATAAAGGTTGCATGCAAAATAAAACTCTTGTGTTTACATAATATGTGTGAGTGTACTGTGTACATTTATAGACTATATATATATAAAGTTAAGAAATATATGCAATATATATATATATAAAGAGCATGTTCCATGAAGATATTTTAATATGCATTTAAAGGCAATTGTCTCACTATTTAGATTTTTCCCTATGTATATATTGTATATCAGGCAAATATTGGATTCTGACAAACCATACATTAACTATGTCTGGTTTTGTGATGTAAAATTTTTCCTTACCACATTAGCACTTTTTTTACATTAACTTTCACATCAGGTATCATGTTTGCTAATTTTAATATCAAGTCATTTTGCATTTCAAGTAACTGTATCTTGATTTAAGAACATGTTAGGGATGCACCAATCTCACTTTTTGTTCCTGATTCTGATTACATACACATCAATATATATACTGTACTGTATACATATTTTTCAATTTATGCAATCCATAAATGGCTATGATTCACTGTATAGGTACATAAAGGATGTAACGTTGATGCATTTCATGTGAGACTGTATTTAGTATGTATTTAATTTTAATTATACAACAATAGATTCTACAGCTCATATTGGAATTAAAAAGATCAGATTCAGTGTCATTTTTGCTGTTTCGTGTCATACAGTCCAATCACTAAAATTAAGCTATTATCTGACCCAGCATAATATCAGTCAACATTCTCTTTCAAATGAAGGGATATTTAGATTCAAAGCCATGTAGACACTCAATAACAAGTTTAACACAGTCCCCTGGTTACAGCTAAAACATTGAGACAGATATTCTATTGTCAGTCAATTACTGATTAGAGGAAACACTAAACGCATGGCAATTAGGACTGATTATATTGGACAAATTGGCTTTGTAGTTTGGTAACAATTCCATGCTCATTCAGTGTGAAATTAATGTTGATTACCCACGCAAGGCCTTGAGAGCATTAACGGCTGACGTCTGTGAATGGACTAATGAAATTACAAGGGAATCTGGTTCAGGTTTGACTTTCTCACATTCTTTGCGTTCAGCTAAAAGTTCATAGTATTAAAATTAATACTATAATAAACTGATCAAAACTGACATTTATAACGTTATAAAAGATTTAGATTTCTAATATATGCTGTTCTTTTGATCCTACTATCTATCAAAGAATATTGAAAAAAAAAAGGATCACAGTTTCCATAAAAAACACATCAGCAATTGTTTTCAACACTGTGAGAATAATTAGTTGTTTCTTGAGCAGCAAATCAGCATATTAAAATGATTTCTGGAGGATCATGTAACACTGAGGAACTGAAGCAATGATGCTGAAAATTCGGCTTTGATCACAGAAATAAATTAGATTTTCCAATTTAACTCTATACAAATAGGCTATTTTAAATTGTAATAATATTTCACATCATTACATATTTTACAGTATTTTTGATCAAATAAATTCATCCCATTTTAATCCCGTCCGAATCTGCCACGTCTGTCTTTCTCTCACACGACCTCTGTAAAAACTCCAGAGCAAATTACTGTTTTTCAGCAAACTCTGCGGTCCTCTGAGAAATCTAATCCTGTCTGAATGCAAATGTCTGTGATTGCCAAAAATATTTGTTCCAAAACACATTTTCTTTGTGTTTTGGTCATCTGCACTGGTTTTCAAGTTTGTGCACCAATCTAGATGTGTTTGCTACCCCGCAAAGAAATAAAAGAGCCAAATCACGTAATTGTTGTCCAGTCAATTACATAAAATGTAAATTATATTATAAATGAAAACGTATTTATTCCAGTGGGTTTATAATGGCGCTTTTCCACTGCATAGTACTGTATGGCACGGTTCAGTACAGCTCACTTTTGGGGGGCTTTCCACTGGGAACAGTACCTGGTCCTTTTTTTTAGTACCACCTCAGCCTCAGTGACGTGTAAACTCTGCTGGTCACTGATTAGCCAGAGAAAATCGTCATTACTGAACTTGCGACATGAGACACATATGGGATTACTTTTGTGCCAATAAGATTGAACGTAACTTTCCAAGAAACAATCAAAAATATGCCACTGTAAAAGAAGAAAAACACAATGAATAAATGAACTCAGTTGCACAAATTTAACATGCTCTTCAAATATGCTTCATTCTTTGTTAATGATTTTCAAATAATCGTTTTCGCGAATCATGGATTCTGAATGCGTTGCCACAGCTTTTGCTTACGCTTCGCAAATTTTCGTTTGCTGTTTTGGCACAAACCTCTCGTGGGGTGGGAGTTCATTTTTTTCATTTTCATTGTGTTTTTTTTCTTTTGCAGTGGCATATTTTTTATCGTTTCTTGGAAAGTTACATTAAGTTTTATAAAGTTATGTTCTTTCTTATTGGCACAAAAATAATCCCATAGACACAACAGACGCGCTAGATTTAAATCAGCACAGCCAGCGAAGGACTGGACGCAACTGTTTTTTTTTGAAGAAATGCACCTTTTTGAATCAACCAAAAATGGCTGTTTCCTGGTCTATTTAGGAGTACAGACATTCCTCTCGTTAATAGCCGAGGAGCGGATCCAGCGAGAGCTTGATGGGTCTATATAGAACCATATGTTAATTTTTTTTACATTTGTTTATTACTTTTTTAAATTATTATTATAACTTGAAAAAATATTTAAACACTTAAGAAAAAAAATATATATTTTTAAATATTTATTATATTATATTTATTTAACTTAACATTTTTGAGGTAAATGGTTGCAAATAATTGATTTTAGCTACGTTTAAAAGAATTTAGTTTAGTTTAGAATAAATACATTTTAAAAAGTTACTAAATTCAATTTTTTGTGTTTTATGAAAACACACCATCTATTGAAGAAACAAAAGCGGCTCATTCTGATCATTCAATGCCAGACAGATGAATCCATTAAAACACAACGTCTCCATCTGCATCTCAATGACATCAAAGAATCAGAAAGAGAATGGAAAATCATTATATGAATGTATGGTTGTTTTGAGTGCAAAAAGCCTTGACTAGCACTATAGTTAGACCTCAAAGGGAATTGATAAATACATGTATGATGTTGAACAGAGACCAGATATCGGTTAAGATTTTCTCACCTAAACTGTGATGAAGAGCTAAGCAGGACTTGGGAAAAACCAGTTCTGCCTCAATGTTCACCACCTCGGTCCTTTTTGTCCTGGGAGACGAGCGCTTCTCAGGGGAAAAGAAGAGATTTGAAGAAAGCGAGCGAGAGAAAGAGAGACCTGTCCCCCCGAGAGACTCTGGGGTCTTTGTGATGATCAAAGCGAGGCTCTGTGGTCCTGTGACGGAGCTCCTCTGGGAAAACCCAAGTGATGTTTGGAGGTAAATGGCCACTGGCTCCGTGATGAAAGAGGACAACTGTGGAAATGGAAATGAAGACGGCGGCATCTGAACATTCACACCCGCCAACCACGGCCATGACCTGCAAAAACATGGAGCTGCTTTCAGACATGCTGCTGATGCTGTCAATCTTCATGAGGTTCACACCATCAACTACATTCAGCTTCTACAACCCTAATGTTTTTGTCCAGCAGTGTACTGCGAAAAAACAGTCAAAAAACCCCTAAATGGTTTCAATCAAGATTTGAGATAGAAACACATCTTACCCTTTCAGTCGAATCACTTCGACGTTACATATGGGAACTCGCCAGAGAGACCTATCTGCTTTGAGCTTTTACT